>CAJHQQ010001150.1:0-112789 GCA_905132885.1 Moricandia moricandioides
GACCAAGGGATAAGATGGATCCGACCAAAA
This sequence comes from Moricandia moricandioides, assembly GCA_905132885.1. Lineage (NCBI taxonomy): Eukaryota > Viridiplantae > Streptophyta > Magnoliopsida > Brassicales > Brassicaceae > Moricandia > Moricandia moricandioides. The sequence goes on from CAJHQQ010001150.1 coordinate 31, forward strand.
GGAATCATACTCGACCAAAAGGAATATTCCATCGACCATGAGTGGATAAAGCCTAGCCAAGACTTTCCTTTTCCTTTTTGGATAATATTACCTTTTCCATGTTTATCTAGGAATGTTATCTTTCCATTTATGTTAATGACGGTCTAATGTAATCCCTATATAAAGGGAACCTCCATCGAGTTTATTCAATAAGAATCATAAGTTCCCCCATTCTTTTCTTAACACGTTATCAGCACGATACGTCTCTCATAAACCCTAAACCCTAAATCGATACACACACACCCGACGTACACAACCACACGATCCGTTAAGCCGTGTGCACCCGATACACACCAGACGTCCGACAGCAACCTGTGTGCACTCGATACGAACCGGACACCCGATTCCCGACTGCAATCACACCCGTGATACTCACCATCCGCGATAGACCAAACCTGCTTGCACCCGAGAAGGCCCTAGACACCCGATCGGGGTTTACCGGCCAACCCAAGGACACACACACACCCGATACACCAGCCGACTACGATTTCCACCCACATACACCCGATACAGCACCTGATAGACACCTACACCATCCGACCCCCGATTCAGCACATCCAGCACCCGATACGCACCTAATCACCACCCGATAAGCTCATAGACCCGCAACCAGTCCGTACGTGACCCACGGACCAATCTCGGTGGACCGTTCAACCCTACTTGAGGTTAAGGTAATCCGATCAAATCCTAATTTAAATTTGATCGATAAACTCTGTTAAGTTGCTGGATAGTTTAGGGCATCTCATCCTGATCACATAGGGTATGAATCCATTGATTGAATTTCTTGATTGATTGATAGTCTGATTGCAAATCACATAGAAACTGGGTGCTAGGATTGTTAATCTACAAAACCCTAAAATCAATTAGACTTATTAGGTTGTTAAATACCCTAATCATAAACCTAATTATAATTCAATTAGGATTGCTAGAACCATAAACCTAAATCAACCAATAACCCTAATTACGATCTAATTAGGTTTGCTAATTATAAAACAATTAGGTTTAATTTTAAAAATGAATTTGCTTGATTGTTTGTTTGATTGATTAATCACCTAGAACTGCTTGTTAGGATTGTTAAAAGAAACCATTGATTGTTTTGATTGAACCGACCACATGGTCTTAAAACATAAACCGATTTTCATAACTAATTAGGATGATATATTAAATCGATCATATAACCTTGTTAGGTTGATAGATTGCATTGCATCATTCTCGTACTGGCCGTATGGCAATGCATCATACTTATAACCGATTATTGTTCAATGAATCACTACCGTCTTGATTGCAATTGAACTTAGAAACCCTTATGATAGGTTTATAAAATCTGAATTTTAAAACTCATGATTATATGATTTCAGATGTCGAAAATTAATAACTTAGAATATGCGGCCCTTAATTATCTGGAGATAATTACCTCCAATGGGCGCCTGATACCAAAATCATCCTAAAATCTAAAGGACTCGATGAAAGTATAATAGATGACAATAATGTCAGTGAGATAGATAGATACCGAGCCATACTAATAATAAGACATCACTTGGCAGAGAGTCTCAAGGATCAGTACTTAACTATTGAAAATCCTCTTGAGCTTTGGACAGAGCTGAAAAGCAGATATGATCACCAAAGAACGATGATCTTACCAAAGGCTCATTATGATTGGAGGAACCGAAGGATCCAGGACTATAAGTCCGTGGACGAGTACAATTATGCACTGTTTAAGATCGTTTCAAAATTGAAACTGTGTGGGGAAACGATTACGGATAAGGATATGCTTGAGAAAAACTTTTCCACGTTCCACACAAGCAATGTATTGCTTCAACAACAATATCGTGAGAAAGGCTTCACCACTTATGCTGATCTTATATCTTGTTTGCTCCTTGTAGAGCCGAACAATGAATTGTTAATGAGAAACAGTGAAATGAGACCTCCAGGATCAACACCATTATCTGAGGCACACATGGCTACAAACACTGATATAGAGGCAAACCACGTCCATATCCAACACGGTCAAGGCCGTAGTAGATGGTCAGGACGTGGCCGCGGTCGAAGCAATTATGGCCGCGGTCGAGGTAGCCCTTATGGTCGAGATAATGGCCGAGATAGAGTCCAAAATAACTCGTATGGTCGAGAAAATGGACGAGGCCAAGGGAATCATTTCAAAGCCTCACAGCCGACCAAATCAGTGTGCCATAGGTGTGGAATGAGCAGTCATTGGGCAAAGACTTGCAGGACTCCCGAACATTTATGTGATCTATATCAAGAAAGTTTGAAGGGAAAGAATCCTGAAGCCCACATGAAAGTCCAAGATGATGAAAACGATTTTGATCATGATAAGGATGATTTACTAGAATATGAGGCTTCTGATTGTCTCAAAGATGATAAATAAATTCGACATTTGTAATCCTTGATTGTTTTTATTAAAACTTTTTTTGGTTTTTGACATTTCTATGATTCATTTCTATAATGTCATTTCCATGATTGTCATTTTTGTGTTACTGATTGATAAATGACCATAAAAGGATACTCAATTTAATATAGACCACGGAAAAAGGCATTGCCTAAAGGGGCACAAATTTATTCACCCAATAAAGACTCATTGAGTTATAAAGACTTGAACATGGATGGTTTCCACATTGAACCAATTGGAAAAGGTAACAAAAGTACCTTTCAAGTTATGAGAAAATCGCCTAAAGCCTTATAAGAAAGTGGTCAAGACTATACCTACATACTCTACTGATCTAGACTATGCCAAGGATCAGTATGATAAAGGCAAAAGCCATGGTATCCTGTATACCCACGAAATTTACACTTTATGGCATGACTGGATTAGCCATCTAAGTCCAAACTTGATGTAAAGAAAATATTACAAAAGGCACAAAGAGTTATCCCATAAAATCTCACGCTGTGTAACATGTACACAAGGGAAACTCATTAGGCTCTACCGTTCCAAGTACCACGTGATTATAGTATGTCCATGAGGGAAAGTGAGGACAAACCGTGATCCATGAACATACTACAAATCCGTGTGACATGGTCTATGACCATAGTAGACTTGGCCGAATTCTTTATACTACAAAGGCCACTACCTAATGCTTGAGGACACATGAATTTACATGTTTAAGATTAATATGCATCAGGCCATATAAGTGAGCATCGATATTCTCATCTCATATTAAGGGTCATAAACCAGACATATACATAAACCATCTTAAGAGATCTGAATATACTACCACAGACATATGTGCCATTTAAGATGGAACCTCAGAAGGGGATTGAGAATGAGAATATATGTTGGATGAAAATGTCTTTCTCCCATGATTTTTTTTTAAAATTTCTTGAGCCAAACATGGGTGATCTAATAAGTGGCCAAGAACACAGATTGCAAGAGATAAGTAATCTGATCATCCAACATTAAAAAGAGAAAGTTATAATCTGGTAAAGAGAATAAGAGAATGGTATTAATCATCATTGTCTTGGCAAGATCCTCAGACTAGAAAATATGATTTAAGACGTCCAAAGAATATGATCAAATGATATAAAAGCTAGCAGAACTAAATGCCAGACACATTGACCCGAAAAGAAAAGAATGACTAAGTCATACCAGCTTGCACCAACGAATTTGTTGTCCTAGAAGAGACACAATCAATTTTCTACAGAGTCTATACAAGATAGACCAATATATTCCATAAGATAAAGGAACCTCGGAAGGAAAGAAAAAAAGGGTGCATAGAATGATAAAATTCCCGATGTCATAAAGAAAACCATCTCAGAAAATGGTCGACCACAATATAAGATACCATACAATGGAATTTGGGACGCCAAACTCCATGGTACTTAAGGTGATTTTGGACGTAACACCATGATATTAAAGATCATAAGATTGCAATCAACTAAGTTATGTCTGGAATACAATGGAACGCAGAAAGGGTATCGATACCAATGATATATAAGATAGCGCATATAAAGTAGCACTTGAATATAAGATATAAAGCGAGGATCATGAACCCACGTGTGAGTACTCATAAATCATAAATATAAGGTTAAAGAAAAATGTTGGGTTTAAAGAAAGATTTAAAGAATCTATAGAAGAGATGGACGTATTGGCCATATAACGTCATCTGATAAACCAGTGGATAAATGGGTCTTGTGAGGGGGGAAAATCGTGATATATAGGATATGACCAAGTGGTCTAAGATGTTCATATTCCTACGTAAAGCATTTAAAGAATGGCTTGATTACACAAGGATACTCACAGAGACCAATGAACAAATTATAAGGAGATATACTCCAATGTGGTGGATGCTACTACAATTCAAAATTGAAAATGTCTGGATACATATAGAAAGAAATAATGATGTAGTGAGCAATATATTAATCACTGGATAAAGATAATAAAGGTACCATAAAGATGAGAAAAGAAATTCTCAAAAAACAGCTTTGTTCCTTAGCTGTTTATGGACTGATGCAAAGCAACTGCATATAATATGGTCGACTGAATAATACTAAGAAAAAGAGTTCTATAAGAACAATCCAAAACAGTCCATATATTCATATAAAATAAAATTCTTCGTGTTTATAATAAACTAACTTAAAGAAAAGTTGATTGGTTCCAAATGATATGAGTTATCGATTGATTGTTAGACAGGTTATGATCATAACATTTGGATCATAAGATTACGGACTATATGGTTTATGATTGGTTTATAACTCAGCATATTTTAGAAAGAAATATAAGATGGTCAAGAAAAAGATATCCCACCATGTCCGACCATAACAGCCATAATGGTCGTGGTCGAGACATTGGCATGGGCGTGGCCGATCATACGGCCGCAGTAATCCATAATGGCTGAGAAAGTTATGGTCGAGGTACGGCCGATCATATGGCAAGACCATAATGGTCGATATGGAAATGCATATGGTCAAGACCATAAAGGTCGAGGAAATAACACGGCCAAGAGAGTTAAGGTCGGGAAACCAATATGGTTGCCATAAACATATACTTCGTTATGATTAAGGAACGAAAGATTTAAGTTTGTTTTATACTAACCAAACTAACCAACCCAAAGAGGGGATAATTGGTTTTGCAGATGCAAATTTTTTTTTATCTAATCACAAACAGGTTATGAATTTACTCATGGAGGTACTGCAACCTCGTGGAGGTTTATGAAATAGACCATAGCCGCAACGTCATTCAACCACTCGGAAATATTGGCAATACATAAGGCAAGAAGACAATGCGTTTGGCTACGGTCGATGAATCAACACATTATGGTTGACAGTGGCTTATTAGATGGCAAAGAAGAACCGACCATCATCTATGAAGACAATACGGATTAGAGCATGGTTGATGGTAACACAGTCTGTGACCTATCATAAGAAATGGTATCCGTGAAGATGGTTAGTCAAAGACCATAGATCAACATATCCGACCATATGGTGGAGTAGACGACAAAAGAAGTTCAAGAAGTACAAGTAAGGTCAAGCGAGAACTCAGCCGATTTATTCACCAAATCATTGCCAACCTCTACGTTCAGAAAGCTAATACACAAGATAGGAATAAGACGATTGAAAGATCTATAGTGGTGCATTCATCAGGGGGAGTAATACGGTTGTACTATTTTTCTTAACTATGGTTTTATCCCAAAAGGGTTTTGTAGGTTAGGTTTTAATGAGGCAACATATCAAATGTATTATGAGCTCTATATGGTTATAACATCCAATGGGGAGTGTTATGAATCATTTGATGTGGATGCAATAACCATGAGGATTAGACCAAATCAAACTCGACCAAGGGATAAGATGGATCCGACCAAAAGGAATATTCCATCGACCATGAGTGGATAAGGACTAGCCAAGACTTTCTTTTTCCTTGTTGGATAATATTTACTTTTTCCATGTTTATCTAGGAATGTTATCTTTCCATTTATGTTAATGACGGTCTAATGTAATCTCTATATAAAGGGAACCTCCATCGAGTTTATTCAATAAGAATCATAAGTTTTCCCATTTTTTTCTTAACATAACCTAAAGTTCTTTTTTTCACTGGAAACAACTTGTTATGAACTTGGTGAAATATAAAGGTGGATTACAAAGGTAGAATTTTAAACTGGCACATGAAATTGATGTCCCCGAGACTAAACCAAAACAAAGATATACCAAACTTTAAGTTCCTGGACAACATTAATGTTTCCGGCAACTATATCAAGATAAATGTATACCAAATTATAACGGATTAAAAAAAACAAATTTATAATAGATAAATTCGACTTGATTATAAAATTTAGAGAAAAAAATAACGAGAAATTGAAGTTCTTCTTTTCACATTGAAAACAACTTTATATAAACTTGGTGAAATATAAGGTTGATTGTAGAGGTAGAGTTCTTAAGCTGGCAGACGTACAACTACGTGTGGATGCGGTTGAGTCTATTTTTTTTTAAAAGTTTGTTAGTTTTATTGACGCTATATATGCGTCATGCATCTGAACGTTGCGTTTTCGTGTAAATAAAATTTGGACGCTAAATTTATTTGCGATAACGTCAGCGTCTGTCATTAGTGCCAACGTCCAGCATCAGAATTATCGTCCAGCATTTTCAAAATAACAACAATATGTGGCTGCGTCGGCGTCTGCGGCTGCGTTTATAAAACAAACAACAACCAAACGAACATGATGCAGCCGCAAATACATCCTCAATCACAGTCATTTATGCAGCTTCAGCCGCAGACGTAACTTCAGTTGCAGTCGCAGAAAGTTGCGTCTGTCAAACTAACAGCACTGATGCCTCTCTAAATTAAATCAAAATAAATATATATTGAACCTTAAGCCGGCAAACAACATTAATGTTTCCGGAAACTACACTAAAGCCAAAATATACAGAACCATAGTGGATCAAAAAAAATCAAATTTACAATAGATAAACTCAACTTAACCATAAAATTAAAAGAAAAATAACAAGAAACTGAATGTTTTTTTTAATACTGAAACAACTTGATATAAACTTGGTTAATATAAGGTGGATTATAAAGGTAGAAGCTTTAAGTTGTGGATTATAAAGGTAGAAGCTTTAAGTTGGCAGACGACATTGATGTCCCTGTAGAGTAAACAAAAAAAAAAAAGATATATCAAATAACGGATCAAAAAATCCCAAATTTACAATAGATCAGCATTATCCTCCAGCAATGGAGACTATAAACTTGACTTGGCCATAAAATTAAGAAAATAATAATAATATCAGAAATGGGGTTTGAACTCAATTTGTCCATAAAAGTAGGAGTATAATAATTAGAAATTGAAATTCTTTTTTGTTACACTAATAATAATTTGGTGAAATATAAAGTAAAATTAATCTTTAAGCTGACCGGCGACATTGATGTCTTTGGAGAGTAAACCAAATAAAGATATACCGAACCATAGCGTATCAATTATTATAATATATAAACTTGACTTAGCCATAAATTAAGAAAAAAATAATAATAATGTCAGAAGTGGGGTTTGAACCCACGCCCTCTTACGAGGACCAGAACTTGAGTCTGGCGCCTTAGACCACTCGGCCATCCTGACTTTGACGGACAGGTTTCACATTTTAAGTTTATATGAGTATACGTTAAAATTAGAAACACCCAAAAACATCAACGGTAGGATAAATGGGAAATCGGCCAATTTATACATCAACAAAGGGTCGCGGTCCCGATCAGTACATACATTCGGACACTGTGCTAAAACATACATCAATTCATTTTATATTCAAATTTCATACATCAACCAATAAGTTTAGGTAAATTCATACTTTGACCGAGTTTCCGTTAGTCAAAAGTTAACGATTGATTACGTGGATTTAACGGATGATTACGTGGATATTAAACAAAGATTAACACGAAACAACGTCGTTTTGGGCTCAAATCGTTAATTAAAAATATTCATTTCAGAATGGTTGATAGGGGAATCGAACCCAGGTTACACCAACAAATAACCCACCACTCAACCACTTTGCCAAACCCGATTCGTTGTTAATATATTTGTATATATGTATTTAGACCTAGTAAATATGTTTAACAGATTAGTTTTTTATACACCATTTTAGATCAATTTATAGTGTCATTTATCCAATGTATTATCATCATTATTACTTAGAATTAGGTGTTTTTCTACACAATGTGCAATAATAATTTTTTTTAATTTAAATTCTATTTAAGAAATAAAATTATGTTAATATTCTAGATTTTATTATTTGTATACTAATATTTTCATATAAATTTTAATTTAGCATTTTATGTAAATTTATATTTTTGGTAAACTTTTTAGAATATAGAAATAACTAGTACAACATCATTAAAATAAATCTATTTAATATGACATTAAATAATATAATAATAGAAATATAAAATATTTTACAATTTGTCAAAGATTATGTAAGTCTATTTTTATAATCATACACTTTTTAATATTAAACAAAAAATTTCAAATTTCAAAATTTCATAATTTTTTCACAAAATTATAAACTTGTAACCGTAACATCCTTTGTTTCCTTTTGATATCTACAAATTTTTAAAATTATTTTAAAATTTATTTTGAATAATTATAAAAAAATATATCAATTAATATATATATATATATATATATATATATATATATATATATAAGATAAATAAAAATGTTTGTTTTAAATTAATATAATGCTAAATTAAAATTTATATGAAAATATTAGTATACAAATAATAAAATCTAGAATATTAACATAATTTTATTTCTTAAACAGAATTTAAATTAAAAAAATTATTATTGCACATTGTGTAGAAAAACACCTAGTTCTAAGTAATAATGATGATAATACATTGGATAAATAACACTATAAATTGATCTAAACTTGTGTTTAAAAAACTAATCTGTTAAACATATTTACTAGGTCTAAATACATATATACAAATATATAATCAAAGAATCGGGTTTGGCAAAGTGGTTGAGTGGTGGGTTATTTGTTGGTGTAACCTGGGTTCGATTCCCCTATCAACCATTATGAAATGAATATTTTTAATTAACGATTTGAGCCCAAAACGACGTCAATCAATCGTTAACTTTTGACTAACGGAAACTCGGTCAAAGTATGAATTTACCTAAACTTGTTGGTTGATGTATGAAATTTGAATATAAAATGAATTGATGTATGTTTTAGCACAGTGTCCGAGTGTATGTACTGATCGGGACCGCGACCCTTTGTTGATGTATAAATTGGCCGATTTCCCGTAGGATAAATATACCACAATCTGATATACATCAAAGAGATCGATACAGTGAGTAAGAATACATAAGAATTTGTGTAGCACGAGGGCAACATCATATTTTGTCATCATAGCACAACAACACCAAAACCACAAAGACCAAACAAAAAAGGACCAAAGTTGTTCAAGTAATATCGAGAGAAACAAGATGAGATCTACCACGAACCATTTCACAACACAATCTACATTATCAAAACCAGAGTATTGTGCACACACATGCTATGAAACACAACAAAACTCCTAATCCTTTTTCTTATCCTTGGACGGCCCCCTTGGGATTTTGCTCAGTACCTTAGCGTCCAACACAGCGTACTGCTTCTTCAACTCAGTCATTGCTTTCTCACCATATGAGTCTACTTTGTCTTCGTACTTGTCGTAGATCAGAGGAACAGTGAACAACAGAACCAAAGCTGAACCAAATACATTCCATTAGCATTGTTGTAATTAAACATGTGTTAAAGAAGAGGGACTTGAAGTAATGGTAAGTGCTGTTGTTACCTATGTACGCCAATGTCAAGAAACTACAGCATCCGCCCAAGACCGATAGAATCCACAACCCGAAGATAGCCTAACTTGATCAAACAGTAGAGTTATAACCAAACCTTAAAGATGAGAGAACATCTGAAACAGGTTTAAAACTTACAGAAATGAATTTTTTGAGATCCCTTCCAGAAGCAATCTCATGAAGAGAAGAGAACCCACGATTGATTTCGATTCTGAGCCCCGAAGCAAGCTGAAGAAGAGGCTCTTCAGGGATATGTACTTGAGGAATCTTTGGTGAAGACCTGAAGAGGAGAATAAATTAGTAACTAATGTCATGAAGTATCCATGTAAAGCAAGCTACTTTCAAAGGATTATTAAACATGAACTTACTTGTGAAGGAACATAGTGACATTAGACCATAGAAACAGCGCAGCGAGAGCGACGATCATAACGTGACAAAGCAGAGTAAGAAGATGATACTCCACCAATTCAAACAGCACCCACACTGCTGTAGCACCACCTAACACACCACCTGACACCTTCTTGTTCTTCCACATAAATATATCAGCCGCTGCAATTACCAAATTAGGGTTTATGAATCCAAAACTACAACAATCTTAGAAGATCATGAATACACTTCCATTTACAATATATACAATCCAAAACTAAGCCAATTCAAGAATCTCTGTGAAAATCTATGACACATATCACCAGAACAATCCTCTAAACCTCACAGAGAACCACCGAGCCCTAAAACGAAGCATTAAGCTCTAACCAGCAACCAAATCCAACATCTAGAAGAAAGTAAGCTTACGTTTTCCACCGCCGAGAACCTTATGAACTGGCCTCTCCCTTCCGAACAAACGATAAACCTTCGATTTTAGAGACGAAGGAGATGAAGATTTCTTCTCACTCTCGTCATCTAATGACGACGAGTCACCTTTGTGATGGATCTTCTCCGATATCTTCTCCAACAACGATTCCCTCTCTACAACTTCAACGGCCGGGTCAAGATTAGGTACATATTCTTCATGCTTGTGTTCATCCGCCATTGTTTCCGATTGATTTAGAAACAACAAAACAAAACGTTTTCTTCAACCTCTCAGAGGAGAAGGATCTCGAAGGAAGCCATAAAAATAAAAAGAACTAAATTTAAACACGATCTCAGCCGTTGAATCGATAGTTTTGTTTAAAGCCGTTGATCCGAACCTGCTCCTTTTTAAAAAACTTGGGGGAAACGATAAAAGGGATGGTTTGGTGGGGACGGAACATTTCGTATTTTCCTTGGACCGGGTTTAGTAACGCCGTCATAGTTAACGGTTTCTCAAGCGTTAAAAGCCACGTGCACATAACGGCTACGTTCAGGTGTCATGCGGCTGGAATATGAAACAGTTGAGCCACCGATCTTTGACACGTGGTAGATTTAGAGTCATTCGCCTAGGTGAATCATGCTTTTAGGAAGTAGTGACCGTCTTGATTAAAATAGTTGACGTCGTGTTTAGAAGGACCGTTCTAGAAAGTAAAGAAACATCAATTTGAAAACGATGTGTGCTGGACTAACTGAACCTACTATAACGGCATAAGATAAACAGGGTATATGGGCCCAATGAGACAAACAGCAATGTGGCCCAGTTACAATTTTCTCACATGTCTAGCAGCAAAATTATTCAAAACTAGAAACTGAGCATAACCATAAACCGGTCCATAATTGACATTGATAGAAATCTCGAGATCATAATTTACCTTCTACTTTGACAATGATTTAACTTTGTTGCAAATATATTTTCCATGGAGTGTGAGAAGCTGTTGAGAAGATGAGAACAATTAGTCAACAGAGTGAATGAATATTGGAACACGATGTAATGGAGTGTATTTATTGAACAAGATTATTTATTGTATGGACCATTTGGCGCTTGATCGCAAGGGCATCCGGTTTCTGAGTGGTTTGTTTTGTAACTTGTGAGTATATCAATTACACAATTGCATATAAACAAAAATACTATATTGTAAATAATTGTTTTATCATCCCTCAATTTTGCTCTAGTTCTTATCAGTAGATAACTTTAATTTGCCAAGACTAAACTGATTAAAAAGATTGATATGATGGTGCACACTCAAACTTAATAATGACCGGTTTGATATAAAGAGGGCAATCTAGACATTTTTAAATTAGTTTGAAGGAATGAAAAAATCTTTGGAAAGAATATATGTTAACATGAGTTGCTTTCTGCAAATAAAAAATAGCATAACAAATAATATTTAGGTGTTTCCGCCCATTAAGACCAATTCAAAACATTCTAAATTGAAGACATGACTTATCTGTGAAGTCCAACGATTTAAAGGGATATCTTGTAGCTCAAGGTAGCAAGTTTCAAGTCTGTGGATAATGACTAAGATCTAGTCACCTTGCGGTCGAACATTTACTCAGTGAGACGAGATCTCTAGAGCAAGCCACGATATGTGCATTCTAGATACGTAGAGTAGTCAGAGCGAGCTTATTAGTATAAAAGACAAACCAATACCATTATTTCATATCCGCTTTTGACTTACTCATGTGAGATCTATCTCTTCGAGTTGTATTCTCTTGTGATTTTTTTTATATATGCATCATATATCATTATCAATAAAACTAGTTCAAACTCACATAGATCATTTTTAATTGTTTCCTTAAATCTTATTTCATTCACATTAAAAAATTTATTGCGGATTTTATCTCTCACACACCACAATGGAGTTGTCAATCGGAGGAGTGGTCTTGGTTGGCGCCGTGTGGTGGAGCTTTACATCCCAACGTTGATGGCTTATATGTAGCTCGCTCTGACGGTACAAACTCCACACTCCTTTAAGCTATGGTGAGGTGTACATATCTCGTTTTCTGTTGTCAAGGTATGATTTTCAGTTTAGACTATATCTCTAGTTTTTGGATAAGAATCGAGACAATGATTGCTGGTGGTATGAATTGAATATGGAATGTGCCTTTGGTGAAAATATAGCTGGTTCATGAATTTAACTTTGAGGACTAATAGTTTGTACGCAATTCAAAATCTGGAGTAGGTTCAGAGCCCACTTGTATACATTCTTATTTTTGTTTATCATGGTCTAATTAAGGGTCAAGAGAAGAAGTTTCATCTCGAGTTGTGATATAATTTTTTTTTCATTTGTGATGAAAATACAATGACGTCTAGATTAAATAGTGTAAGATTTATCTTAGTGTTCTTAGGTGATATTAGATCTTGTCGTTTGTTATGTTGGACTAAAATTTATTGAAATTGTAATCTTGTAAATAGAGATTGATTGGAAAGGCGGTAAAAACTTTAAAATATTTTTTTTTCTTCCTAAAATTTTTTTTACAAGAATTCATGTTTCAGCGTTCCAAAATTAAATCAGTTTTCTAGAGTTTTTAAATGTTTTGGATATCTTTGAAAATAAATTACATCAACAAAAAAATTTAAGTCCCATCTTAAATATCTATTGCCAAGATTTTGAACCAAAAAGCTAACCAATCAAGCTCTTATGCTTGGTCAATGTTGAGAAAAAGAAGAGAATTGAGTGAGATGAAAAAAAAATCTTATAACAGGAAAAGACTAATCAAAGGTCCGCACGTGCGTATGACAACTTGACACGTGTGAAACCATGTAGGGCCCACTGCTCCGCTCCGCTCTTACTTTGAGTTTTATAAAAGTTTCTAGGGTTTACGAATTGGTGTCTCCTCCTTCCTCACTTTCTTCACCTACTTTACTCTTTCCCCATCTTCTCCGTCAACCCAGAGACGCCGGCGGCGAAATCCAAAGTATTCCGCCGGAGGGACTTGTATTCCTTTCTGTTTCTATTTGTGTGTGTGTGAGAGAGAAAGGGGGTTTAGGGTTTTAGGGTTGTTGATACGATGGACGAGAATTTACTGGACGATATAATACGGAGGCTGTTGGAGACGAATAACGGGAGGACGGTGAAGCAAGTGAAGCTACTTGAGGTTGAGATACGCCAGCTTTGCTCTGCTTCCAAAGAGGTTTTTCTCAGCCAGCCTAATCTCCTCGAGCTCGAGGCTCCTATCAAGATTTGCGGTAAAACATTTCTCAACAAAGATGCAACCTTTTTAGTATTTTATCTACTTGTGTTGTGGGTTTTTGATAAAATTGTGTTCTTTCTGATGTGATGTTTAAGCTTTGCAAGTATGTTCTTGAGGAAGCTTAGCTTTGTTTGTGAGTTGTATGTTTAGGTATGTTGTTCTTCACTTCAACTAGTGTTTATTTGGTCATTTAAGTAGTGAAGATGTGGCCTGTAACTTCTTGTATTGTGGGTTTTTCTATGAACTGCATTTTTTTTTTCTTATGTGATGTTTGAGCTTTGAAAGTATTTGTTGAGGAAGCTTAGCTTTGTTTTGTGAGCTGTATGTTTACTTTGAGTATGTTGTTGTCACTTCATGTAATGGTTTTTGGTGATTTTGAGTAGTGAAGATGTGACCTATAACTTCTTGTGTTGTGGCTTTTTGATAAAGCGCATTTTTCTGATGTGATGTTTAAGCTTTGTAATAGTGAAGATGTGACATGTAACGTTTGTGAGTCTCTAAACCATGTTCTTTAGATCCTATGCATAACTTGAAATTGGAATCTAGCCTCACATTTTACTCGAAGAAATAATACTTATATATACCTACAGTTTTCACTTTATTTATGTTAAACGAGAGCTCTCTGCTGCTACCATAAGATTCATAATTGTTGATGAGCAGGTGATGTTCATGGTCAGTTCCCAGACCTCTTGCGGTTGTTTGAGTATGGTGGCTATCCGCCAGCTGCGAATTACTTGTTCCTTGGAGACTATGTTGATCGTGGTAAGCAGAGCATAGAGACGATATGTCTTCTTCTTGCCTACAAGCTCAAATACAAGCTCAACTTCTTTCTTCTCAGAGGCAACCACGAATGTGCTTCAATCAACCGCGTCTACGGATTCTACGATGAATGCAAAAGAAGATACAACGTGCGCCTGTGGAAGAGTTTCACCGACTGTTTCAACTGTCTGCCTGTTGCTGCTCTCATTGACGACAAGATACTCTGTATGCACGGTGGTTTATCGCCTGATTTGAAGAGCTTGGATGATATCAGGCGGATTCCTCGTCCTATTGATGTTCCTGATCAGGGCGTCCTTTGTGACTTGTTATGGGCTGATCCTGACAAAGAAATCCAAGGCTGGGGGGAGAATGACAGAGGTGTGTCTTATACATTTGGTCCAGACAAAGTGGCTGAATTCCTTCAGACTCATGACCTTGATCTTGTTTGCCGAGCTCATCAGGTAAATCTAATCCACATTAGCAAGTGTGTTCTCAGCTGTTCTGTGTAAGAACCGGGTTACCTAGTTATTCATTGAGCATAAATAGTAAAGGCCCATGATAATTATGTGAGGTGGGAGTTTTGTGGGAATTGTTTAACTTTGGAATTCATCCCTAGTCTTCTATCTTTTATTCTTTGTACTTAGATGTGGCTGTGTTCAACTGTTCTGAGTATTAAGAAAGCATAAATCATTTTTAAACCATATCATTAGGATTCGTGTAGACTCTTAGGCAGAGGTCTGTGATTTTTCACTAAATCAATTTGTTACTACTGATTTGGCAGGTTGTAGAAGATGGATATGAGTTCTTTGCAAAGAGACAACTGGTGACAATATTCTCTGCACCCAACTACTGTGGGGAGTTTGACAATGCTGGAGCAATGATGAGTGTTGATGATAGCTTGACATGTTCGTTCCAAATCCTCAAATCAACTGAGAAGAAAGGAAGATTTGGATTCAACAACAATGGTCCTAGGCCAGGAACACCACCTCATAAGGTGAATTACTATCTCCCTCATATGTAGCGCACATGGTTTATTGTTTTTTTTCACCATAAAGATAGATATCAAGTTGAATATGTTAAACTTTTTTGGCAGGGAGGAAAAGGTGGTTAAGACCGCATCAGTGGAGGAATCAAGTTGAAGTTTTAAAGCTCAACAATGTAGTTGTTTGAAAACAACACAGTTTGTTTTGCTAGGTCGCTTTTTGTTTTGTTTGATTGAAGCTAGATTTTGTTTTTGTTAGAATGTTTTGTAATTGGTTTTAACTGAAGGAAGTTGAGTTTATACATCTAACTTAAGATGACAATAAGAATGCCATTTAGAGCCTCTCAACTAGAGGGAGAAGAAAAAGTACAAACACAAAAACTTGCGAGGTTTTCCACCACAATATCTATCATCACGTTTTCTCAGACCATATCGCAAGAATGAGTTCAACAAGAAAACTTCAAGTCCAAAGATTTGTCAGAATTTTTGACAAGACCAGAAAAGAGGATTTTAAAAAGATGATCAGTACTCCCATTTCTTGAGCTCCATGCCATCTGGTGGAGTGCTCTCCACTTTCTTAGTCCCAACCTCTTTCCAGTTTGTAGACAGCACCGTCCCATTTGACTCCGCCTATCCAACACAATGAAGTTTTATCACCAGCCAAAAGGACAAAAGAAAAGTTGTTTAACCAAAAGAGAGACTGATTAGCTCACAAATGATTTGTTCATGGCTCGCCTCATGTCCTCATCCGCACTCTGGTATATATCGCTGAAAAACTTGTTCATAGCTGCATCTCCATCTAGCTTCTCATCCTTCTCCTGCGTATTTGAAAGCTATAAGCAGAAAATAGGATAAATAGTCAAGTAGATCCAAGCCTCTGGAGCTAAAAAAGGAACCTGTTTCTTCACTTCAGCTTCCAGCTTGTCCCAGTCTTTTGCCGGCTTAGATGATGGGTACACCGGCCTCTGCGAAACCGCTACATATGAACAGAAAATCACATGAGTTAGGCTTCAAGCTTTGTGCAATTGCTGTTTGGAAATAGATCAAATAAACACAGTGGAAACAAAAAAAGGTTACAGGGTAAAAGAAACCTGATGCGACATTGGGTTTAGGTAGAAGAGCTTGCCCTTTGACATATTCAAGGGAGGGCCAAGTGATTATCTCTGCCTTTGCGAGACGGATCTCAACTTTGGTTGACAACACTTCGTATCTGCACTTCTCTGGTATTATCTGAATAAAGCCCATGAAGAATGGTTTTAGTAAAATTATGTTAAGAACAACACCACAGTGTCACTGGTCGGATAAGAAACAATTTACCTTCCCAAACAATCTTGGCTGGAAGTGATAAGCTTCCTCTCCAGCAACATCAATCACAACACTTAGCTGCAATAAAAAAAAGCCCCAGAAATTAGTACACAATGTCCAGATTACAAAGCATTCATCTGATGGCAGAATACTCACAATCTGGTCACCAAACTCGACATTCACGTTCTGCTTTGGTATTCCTTTAGCGAAAACTGTCACCACCAATTCTTCTGGCTTCTGGTAGAACTCGTGTCTGTTGAACCATGGAGTTTGAGATAAAAGAAAACTAAAAAAAAAAAACAAAGTAACAGTTTGGAAAACTAGACTACCTGAACATGGGCTTAGCAGGACTTGGAACAGGAAGAGAATCAGCTGGTGGTGCTATGGTAGAGCTTGAAGGCAAAGTCGGTGGTATCTGTTGAACCAAATCTTTCTCTTCTTCTAAAGAAAAACACAAAAGATTATATCATAAAGATTTTTTTACTTAAGGCAACGGAGTTGATGTAATACCTGCAATGAGAAGATTGCATTCATCTAACATCTTCTTAAACTTGGATTCATTTGGTGCAACAGAAGCGCCCTTTTCAAGGGCTGCTTTAGCAGTAGCGTATTCCTCCAGCTTCATACAAGCAGTTCTGCAAATTCAGACGATACTATTAAGATAGATTCCAACAAAACTGAAATAACTTTATACAGAGAGATGATGATGATACCCTTTTCTGAGGTAGGCTTTAGCCAACGTAGGCTCCAACTCAATGGCTTTGTTAGCATCTGCAACAGCTTCTGCTCATTGAAAACCCACAAAAGATTTCACATGTCAGATCCACAACACAACAACACAACACAACAACACAACAACACAACAACACAACAACACAACACAAAAGATTTGTTGCTCACGAATCACTTGTATACTCTGAGGAACACAACACAACAATTCAACCTTTATCCTAATAACTTAGAAAAGATGCATAGAGAGTCCTTTTTTCAAAGAATCACAACAATTAAGCAAGAATCACCCTAAAACCAAGTTAGGTTCTGCTATGAACAGGACGAAGAAGAGTCCTTTATTTTTGTACCGGTGAAGTTAAGGATCTTGATGTTGGCCTGAGCACGATCGGCGAAGAAGGAGGCGCAATTAGGATCCAAGTCAATGGCTTTGGAGTATAAGTCAACAGCCACGTCGAAGTCGTCATCTAAGAAGGCCTCTTTAGCTTTTTCCGCCAATTCCTTCGCCATTGAATCGAAAGAGACCACACAATCCTTGAGGTTTGCTTCCTTTGAGTTCCCAACGTTTTTAATCTCTATTAGGTATATAATTTCCTTTTATTAACATTAAATTGAATCTTCACATATCCACTAGTCCAGATTCTCTCACTTTCTTTATAGCATAAAATATGTTTTGATTGATTATTTTGTTTCAAAAATAAAAATAAATAGATTGATTCTATTAGATCTAGCTTGTGATAATTTTTTTTTAAAAGTTTCAACATAATTTAACATTTGACTACTTTTATAATGTTTACAAATGGCGGTATGTGGTTATGATATATGATAAGAAAAAGTATAACACATGGAACTGTTATCACAATTATTAGGTGTTTGTTTGCGGATCCAACAATACAAATAATTTTAAAATTTTAATATAATGTAATAATTTTATATTTTTAGATTTCTGTATATATATTTTAGTTTTTAAAATTGAATTTGAATTTTTGATATATATTTTTATAAATAAATATATCTTGTATAATTTATTTTTGCATGTGTTGCTGTGTTTATGAAGTTTGTGTTTTGTTGTGGTTATTGATTTTTCCAAGATGTGTATTGTAATAGGGTTGTGCTATCATGGTGAAATGCACTACTTTTTTTGTGGTAGGTGTTGTATAATACTATCAAAGCCTTGGTCATAAACTGGTTCTAATATATGTATCAAAACCTCGTAGCTTATGAGTGTATATTGTCCTCTAATGTACTTGGGCAATAATGTGCATACTCAAGTAACAGAATTACCTTTTAATTCTATTCAAGACTCAAAATTAGTCAAAGCTATTAAAAATGTCATTACCCAAGCAGTGTTTCAGTACAACAATCTAAAAAGTGTTGCATCTCAACATTACAACACCATATGCAAACATCACAATGTGCTCCTCAAATCCTTGTAAGCAAAATGCTAGTTTCAGTATAAGAAAGAAGAAAAATTAGATTACAATTCATAAAGCATCTTGTGAAAATAAAACAACAAACTCTTTACTGTAAGCAATATGTGAAGTAGAATAGCATATAAAAGGTCTGTTGTTCAAACCAGAGCCAAATTAATGGCCATGAAAGCATCTTACCTTTTCCCCTAATTGGCAAAGAAGTTGTAGTCTGGCTGATCTGATTGACTTACCACTTATATACAACTTGTCGCAAAGAAGAGAGCATATGGCACTCATAATCTGTCCAGAAACGAATATCGGTTCATGCAATGTATGTCCATGATAGTTTCCATGAGCTGGAATTGTATGTCCATGAATTTTATCCGCCCATCCTTCACATCAAAGCAAAACTTAAGATTTTGATGATATAAGCATAGTAGCGAAACAGCATTGGAATCTTTAGTGTTCATAAATCTTTCCATTGTACCATATCTATAGAGCTGTGAGCTCTTTGCCCTGTTTCTCAACCAAATCTGCAAATCTCAGCATTGTACTTGACTTTTCCTGAAAACCAGTCCATATCACATTAAATTTCATAACTTTCAAGACTCAACAACATTAAGTAATCCTCTTAAGCCAAGGTCATGAACATAGATCTTTCCCATAAACTATTTCGGTTTTGATTAGAATATTATATATATATATAATAGAATCAAGCGAGGAATAAGCGAGTTTCCATAGCTGAGAAGCAGATCAACTACTTTGGTTAGCGTCTCCTTCAACTATATATCACTGACACATGTTCGAATGCAGTTTCAGATATAAAGCCTCCGCTATATCAGTCTTCCGATAAAAATAAACTCCACTATATCAGAGATAGCTCACTTTCTTCGATCTAACCTATTTGTTCTTCATATCTTCTCAAAAAGTTCAATAAATAAGAGAAATTGCTTCATGGAAACTGAAAGGGTGACTTTGTGTCTCAGAGGAGTCTTAAGTGATGGAAAGTTGGAAACCCTAGATCTCCATTTTTTGGTCAACCCTTAGATCTCCATTGAAAAAGAAAATAGAGAACAAAGAGGCTTATTTGGGTCACGTTCAGGTTAATAAGCCCATTCTATAAACAAATAAACCGTCATTAAAAGCTTGAAACACAGATTGGGACCCACATGTGCTACTGAGTCGTACACCTTAAAAAAAAGAGAAAAATCTCCTATTATATATATGATTAACGTCAAGAGGTATCAAGGAAAAAAACATAACTATATACTATATATCTAATTCAATTAATTTATTAAAGTTTCTAATAATATTTTTCATGTAAGATTTAATTTCTATTAGTTTATACGTTAATATATATTCATAATAACAATGTTGACATTTAATAGGTAATAAGAAGTGGCATATTATGTGGGAAGTAATGTTAGTTGTAAAACAATGAAAGATTCGACTTCCATTAAATATATTGCATAACTCTCTGATGATAATTTTTTATTCTAAATAGATAGTTTATGAAAAGAATTTCTTGTAATCTAAACTGAATAATAAGTTTCAATTATAGAAACTTGAATGTATTTTTTAATAATAATCTTAGTCATTAGTATGACATAAAGTAAATTCGTACCTGATTATAATTTCAGAAATCTTAAAATATATTCAAATTTAAGTTTCTGTGTTTTAAATGTATAACTTTCAGTTTTGAATGTTCAAAAGACGTAAAATATTCGAACGGCACTTTTTAAATCGGATAAAATATTTGAAACACTTCTTTTATAATTCATTAAGAGTTAATATAATGTCTTATATAGATATATTATTATTATATAAAAACATTATATTAACACTGAAATATAATAGAGAAAATAAAGCTATTATATTAGCCCTTATTAATTACTTTTTAAAATATACTTTAGATAATTATAAATAAATCATTAATAAAATATAAATTATGAAAAATTATATATACTTTCCATAATTATTACAATTAGCTACTCTAAATAATTATGAGTAGGATTATATGGATTATTTGATAAATAATATTAACTGGATATATGATTTCCTTTTTTAGACATAATAAATAAATTAAATTAAAAATTATCAACTAATCAAATTATAACAAATTTTCTTAAATTACACATATGATTAACACGTAAAGAAAAATCAGTTAAGTGATTTCTTAATTAATATATAGTAAAATAGGATATTAAATTGTTAAGTTATACTAATCAACTTATGCAAGGTTTTTTCTAATTGTTTCTCAAGGTTAAAAATATCGATTTAAAATTTTTGTAGAAAGTATTTTCATAATAAATTAATTATGGATATAAAAGTGAAGTTGATAGAATGGTGTATGAATAAGAAAAATTACAATCACTAGAAACTCAATTCATTTTATTATTTATTTAGAACAATTTGATTACAAAAGAAAAGAAATCTGTTATCAAGCTAATTGATGCAAACAAACGTAAATGCACAAATTTAGCAACAAAAGAAAAATACGTAAATGCACATGAAAAATGTAGTCGATAGAGACACATTTATAAACGTCATTTGTGCATCACTATTATGCAGTCCATGATAAAAAGAGTTAGCATGTAAATTCATTATAGTATTCATATCCAAAATTTATTGGCTCAAATTGGTTTACTTACTAGGACATGAATATCAACAAGCTCAACTTCAATCTCTTCATCAGTTTTCTCTTCAATATCAATCACGTCTTCTACAACTTCAATATGGAATTCTTATACAAAAAGAGAAGCAAAGACACCAATTCTCATTTTTCTTGAGAAACTCTCCATAAATAAATAATAGATTGAATAAAACAACTGAGAAAATTGTTGTCATGGTGGTAAATAAGTTAGTTCTTAAAACTTGCTTAAGATTAATTCTAACGTTTAGAAGGAGAGAAGGAATCAAAACTAATATCACCACAAAGAGGAAGAGACATGCGATCTGTAGAACACTCTATGAAACAAACGACGAGAAAGTCTTTGATGGTATCATCCAAAACAGTGAAGCAACGAGCCACACGTTGATAAAATATGCACTCCATATATCCTTATCATCGCATTTTCAATATGCTATATTACATTGGTTTTGTTTTCATTGGTGTATAACAAACAAGAGCGTCTAAGAATAAAATTGTTAGTTTTATTGTCACATTATTATACAAATTTTGTTCATTAGTGGTAAGAAATTTGTAAGAAACAATGTTTATTATACAATTGTCTATCATCATGACACTACAAAGGTTATAAAATAATAAGTTTCTTCAATTTTTATTTAAAGATTATTAGACAAAAGTAAACCAACAATTTTAGATTCAATCTCTTGATGAACTAACCATCTAGTCGTTACGTCTTGGACTTTGCTTGGTATCAATTTTTGGCTTTAGACTTTCAATGTTGTAAGAACTTTAAAAAAATTAATTAAAAAAAACAATAGTCATATTTTTTAGGTTTTAGAGAAAATTGGTAGATTATTTAACAAAATAGTTAGAAAAACGACTTTGAGTGTTATTATGAGACTTTGAAAACTTTAGAACTAATAAAGCTTGATTGAGTAAAATTTGACTTTTAAGGCTTGAGAATTATGTTAAAGCCTTCAACGCTCTCAAAGTCAATTTACCATTCACAACCTTGGTTTTAGTGATAAGCTTGCTAATTATAAACCTAAAAAAATATACAAAAATCTAATATACCCCCACCCCCCACATTGAATAAGCTTTTGTCAAATCGTTCATGGATTAAAAGGTTGATTAAATTTCTAGTTTGAATGAGTAAAATATGCTATTTAGATTCTTTTAACCTCAATAGTGACGTTTGCAGAGGTTTGAGATAACCAATAATGCATTAAAAAAAGAGAATTTTGCTAAAAGAGCACAAAATAACTTTGGTTTTGTCCCATAAGAATTTTGGGTCAAATGATTGTCCCCTTAGCACAAATAGTAATAAAAACCCATATTAGTCCTTTTTAATTAATTTTTAAATATAATTTAATAATTATTAAAAAGAAACTTAATTAATTTATACATTTTACATTTTTTACTATTGTTAAAAACCAAAAAGTAAAAAACCAAAAAACTAAACAGATCTCTTCGTCTTCTCTTCGTCTTCTCTGCGTCTTCTCCAGTCGCCATCTTCTTTCTCCGGTGCGTCTTCTATCACCGGAGAGCTCCCAATCGTCGCTACATCTTTTCTTCTTCCACCTTCTTTCATCTGCTCTCCTTGAAAATCCGATTACAATTCAGTTTGTAATCTTCGCCGGCGAAAATCGGTGGAACAAGCTCTCGTTCCTGTTAACGGATCTTCTAGCTTCACGTCGTACTTCCTCTTCTCTCCTTCACTTCGGTTCACAAAAGTTAAAGGTTAGGGTATCAAGATCCCTTTTTAGATTTGTCTTGGTCTTTGTATGTTTTGTTACTTCGCTTGTACTAGGAAGAGATTAGAGTTTTTAAAAACTCAAGTTGATGCATGGTTCTGGATTTGATTGTAGTTTGCGGTTTCTTTGATTGTGAGTTATAATTCAAATAGTCTATTAGTTTTCCGGTTGAATTGATGACTAGCATTATGTTTGGTTTGTTTATTATTTCTGGATTCTTTTAACAGAATGATTAACGAGAAGAACTAATTGTTTTCTTTGTTTACAGGCATGGCTTACGAGTTCCCAAAACGCATTCTTGAAGAAGGAGCTGAGACTCTTATTGATAAGATAAACAACACTTGTAAACGTTCGATTCTGGATATATTGAAGATTGCTCTCAAGGAGGAGTATGAGGAAGTTTTGAAATACCCTGTCTTCGGTCCGATTCTTGCAATTAATGAGAACAAGATTATATACTCAGGCAAGATGATAAGGGGTTTTGGAGCAATGTATTTGCTAGAAGGCCTCTTCGGTTTTCCATTCAAGAATTTCATGCTGTGACTGGACTCAAGTGCAAAGAAGAACCAGAGATAGAGTTTGATAGTTTTAAGCATGAAAAGGGGTTTTGGAGCAATGTGATGAGACAAAATCTGAAGATCAACTTACTGAGTATCAGGAAGGTGCACCTTGGAGAGTGTAACAAGTGGTCGTTCGTGGATAAGCTAAGACCAGTGTACTTGTGCATTATCCATGGATTCATCATTGCTAAGGATGAGAAGGTGCATATCCCTCAAGCATACATCCGCTTGGTGATGGATTTTGATAAGATGCGGATGTATCCTTGGGGTCTTTGTGCTTATGATGAACTGATAGCATCAATACTCAGAGCAAGAGCCGATTTGCATATGAAAAACAATTATGTGTTGGATGGATTCTCCTATGCGTTTCAGATTTAGCTTATGGAGGCAATCCCAGACATTGGGACCTTGGTGGTAAAAAGCTGAGAGGAAACATCACCAAAGTGAGATGTAGGAATTGGATAGGAAGTGGAAAAGTATCCTACCAAGATATCATAAGCCTAGAGTCAAACTTCAACAAGGTATATCGTATATTGTTTTATAAGATTTCAATTATCAATTATTATGTTTAAGTATATCTTGTTTGTTTTTGTCAGGGAGAGGTGTTCCCTTTTATATCTGCTACTAGGAACACTGATGTGGTTGAGGATGATGCTTTTGTTAGAGAGGATGAAAAGAATGACGAAAGAATTGGTCGAATTATGCGTCTGATCAATGAGAAACAGGATTGGACGCAATTCATGTGGGAAGTAGAGGCTCTGCCTTCTACTTTAGACCTTTCTGATCCAGAGGAAGATGTTGAGGCCGAAGATGTCACAGAAACACAACTAGAGGAGCCCACTAGTGTTAAAAAGAGGGGAAAGCGCAAAGTAAATGATCATGGTTCCGAGTCTCGAAAGAAACAACTGTTTTGTCAATGGGCGGCTGAACATAGTGGTGGTGTATCAGGTGAAATCAAGAGCTTCATCGAAGGTTTGTTCACTGCTTCCTTCAACTCTTTAAAGGAGACGGTGCAGAAGGACATCCAAGAACGGTTTGATAAGCTCGACAATGAAATGGTGCAACTCAAAGAAACAGTGGGGAAGATTATGAGTGCAGACAAAGTGAGAAAAGACCAAGTGAATGCTTCTGAGATTTCTGGTCCTTCATCATCTTTAGGTAAAGTGGGAATAGACCAAGGCAAAGCAACTGAGACTCCTGGTCTTTCGGCAGCAAAAAGAAAAGGCAAAGGCAAAGCATCTCAGAGTGTGGATACTTCAACGTTTCGTAGCACTTGTCCAGTAAGGAAGGTAACCAAAAAATGAGGCTCTGTAATTTTTTTGGGTAATGACTCTTGCGAAATGTGTTTCTATGATATGTACCATATCGGCTAGTATTTTGTAATGGTGCTCTAGTGTGTGTTGTTATAGTATGTAACTTGCTATGTGTTTGTTGTTTGTTATGTAATTTGCTATGCTTTTGTATGAAAAACCTTTGTATTAATGCTATGCTTACTTTTTATTAACAAGATGTTCAAAATGATGATATGTTGGACTATTTTAAGAAATTGAATGACATTAATTTTTCACAATCATCGAATATCAATGTATATTTGAGCACTGAAGATTATTTGCAACAGGCCATGTGACACCTTTTTCAAGAATCACATGTTCAAGGTTTTGATCTATCACAAAAACTCAAGTCCAAAGAACCAATTCAATGGGTAACTCCATTGTGTTCATTTAAGCCTTCGAGTTGGAGACCACCTACTCTGAAAGATGTTGAATCAACTCAGGGGCGGATTAATGATAGTGACTACTCATTAGTGTTTGTACCGGAGGATTCATGGGCCAAACTCGTGGAATGGTCCTTAACTTTCAAGTAAGTTGGCTTATGCTTTGTTAATGTTGAGTACTTTTATCTCAGTTTTTAAATATAATTTTTCATTTCAGGGAACTCAAGATTGGACCTTCTATGTACACAAGTGAGTTAGCAGCACGTGTTATGGGACCGGAAGTGTGGCTAAAGAATCACGTGAGTTGTAAATTTAGGTTTTTATCATTTTGTGGGACTCAACTTACAGTATTTTAAAAAACTTTCCGGAAATTGATGCTATGATGTACATATTCCGTGAGAGGACTTCGCTGCGACGATGGTATCCAGATAAAGTAGGCTTCATGAGCTGCATTTTTAGTACTCAAATAAAGAACTCTTACAAAGAATTTTTGAAGAACAAGAAAAAAATCAGAGTACAAGGAGTACTAGAACAATACGGCATTGGTGAACTTCCTGCACATGGACGAACAAGACATATGTGGGATCTTGACGTCAATTGAATGTATGTGCCCCTTAATGTGAACGGTAACCACTGGATCTTTATGTGTGCAACTTTGTAACTCATTCGATAGAGGTTTTTGACTATGGGGGAATGAAACACAACAAGGACGTGGAGCCATTTGCCATACTCATCCCTAGAATTGTGAAAGCTGTGCAGTCAACGGCGAACAAGAAGCAGTTCAACGTCTTGCCATATGATGTCAGTTACGCCCCAATGCCTTTCCTAAACAAGAGTAGCACCGATTGTGGAGTATATGCGGTGAAGCACATTGAATTCCATCTTCTAGGCTTGGACTTAGCCTTGGTGAACGATGACAACATCCGTGAAGCCCGACAGAAGATGGCTTATGACCTGTGGCAAGCGGCTAATGACCCTGAGCTTATGGAGAGAATGGCACGGTTCACTCCTCCAAAAACTATTACAAATCCTGTTGTGGAAATTGTATGAAGTCTATTCAATTGTAAATTGTTAATTGGGTTTTGTTTTAGGTTGATTTGGATGATGAACAAGGTTTTATTTAACACTTTCGGTCTTACTTTAGGTTGATTTGGATGATGAACAAGGTTTTATTTAACACTTTTGGTCTTACTTTATATTTATTCAACTGTAAATTGTTAATAGGGTTTATCTTAAACGAGTTCAAGCTATACCCTAAACGATAACAACAACACAGATCAAGCTATACCCCAAAACTGATAAAATACATCATCAAGATATACCCTAAATGAAATCAAACCATAATTATCCCATCGCTCTTTTACCCTAAAAAAATCCTATATAAATCGTGATCTTTTACATCTAAACGGCATCGAACCCTAATTATTCCATCGCTCTTATCTCTAGTTGTTCTTTTCCTCATTCGCAAACACGAATACGACCATGGAAAATAATCTCGGGATCCCTTGCAGATGCTGGTGTGGGAAAGGTATTGTCACGTATGTTTCAAAAACAGAGGAGAATCCATACAGAAGATTCTTCAGATGTGAGATTGGTGTAAAGGTAGGTCATATATATTATGACCTATCATTCGTATATCGTTCAATTCACTTGTTTATTACGTTTTGAATCAGAGAAAAACCGAAAACCATCTATTTAAGTGGGTCGATGAGGCTCTGTTTGAAGAAATTCAAATGATTAATGAGCATCAAGCGAGAATTGAAGAACAAATGGAAGATCTAAGAAGCAGTTTGAAGAGGAAAGTGCACGAAGAAGTTGGTTGTGTTGGATCCATTCGAAGCCTTTTTAGTATATGTCTTTGTTCCAAATTGGATTAATCTTGTAATGGTGCTCTATTTCTCTCCCTTGCTCTGTTTCTCTTTGATTATCAAAGATCTAATGAATAAGAAACTTGGTTTTTCAGTTTCATGTTTCAGTCTCATAGTCTTAAGATCTTAAAATCGAGCATTCTAACATGTTGAAGTTCCTGAAATCGATCTTCTTAAATCCAACAAAAAATACGATAGTAGACAAGCATAATGAGTCAAACAACTCTGAAACAGAATTTGCCTAAACATAAACAACTTAAATATAGTCTATATTGCTCTATCACATGTCCTCTTGTTGTGATTTCCATGACCACAGCGACTGCATTTGTGGGCTCTAGATCCTTAAGTTCCTTGAGAGAAACGCATCTTGTATTCAACAGTCTCGTATCTGTGTTTCCTTCTTCTACCTGCACCTCGTCTAGTCTCAGAAGGAAGGACTTTCGACTCTTGCACGTGAGATGGAACTATCCAAGAATCTTCTGGGACACTAATAGGATTAATGCTTTCTTCATAAGCCGAGTTCCATGAGGCAGTGGTGTATAAGTCGTCAGTGAATGTGTGCGGTTTTTTGCCTATAATGAAGCATGCTTTGATGGCGTGCCTGCATGGGATTTTCAAAAATCAAATTTCCCACAAGAACATGTGCGTTTGACCAAGTCAACCATGCAATCAAAACTGTCTCCTTGAACCAAAAATCTGTCATCACTAACTTGGAAAACCTTAAACTTTTTATCCTTCTCAATCCTTCTGTCAATCTTCTTCTCCACGGCAATGGTCAATGGATGTGAATGCTTAGAACTTAATGTTCTACGTTCAAAGAACCAGCGAGTCATCATCTCCCTAATGCTGTCCAACAAAAGTATTACTGGAAACTCTCTTGGCGAACGCAAAGCCGAATTTATCGATTCTGCAGGGTTATTAGTCCTAATATCATACATGTAACCCTGAAATTGACAACGAGCCCACTTCCTCAGATCAGCTTTTATTAGGTATTTTCCAATTGCAGGACTAATAGAGCAAATAGCAGTGAAAATCTTATTAAAATCAGCAACGCGATAAAATTTAGAAGCCTTTGCGACCAGACCAGCCAGACCTTTCCCCTTGTAATATGTTACAACATTAGAAATCAAGTGGTGTATGCAAATTCCATGATGATATTGAGGGTAAACAATTGCTAAAGCTTTAGCTATTGAGAGATTTCTATCAGACACAAATGCTAAATTATGCTCGTCAACAATGACCACATTAAGTTGCCTCATAAACCACTCCCACGAGCGGTCATTCTCAGAGTCGAAAACCCCAAATGCCATCGGATATAAATTTGAATTTCCATCTAACGCAGTAGCAACCAGTAATACTCTTTTGTATTTGCTCTTCAAAAAAGTACCATCCACAACAATAACTTTTCGAATACCAGCATAAAAACCGCGAACACTCTGGCAAAAAGAGATGAAGAGGAATCTGAATCTCCCATCAGCATCAGTTTCATAACAGGTGTGTGACCCTGGATTAGCTTCACTCAACATGTGCAAGTATTTGGGAATTTTTTCAAAACCTTTCTCTGGAATACCTTTCACTGTGGCGATTGCATACTCACGTGCATCATATGATAATGAAAATGATATCTCAACACCATGCTCTGAACGCATAAACTCTCTTACATCATTAGATTTCGGCCCTTCCTTAACGCTTTCATACTTATGCATAATCAGATGACTAATTGTTTTGGCTGAAGTTGTCCGAACAAAACCGTTCCTTTCTGATGGAGCACATGAATGATCAGCTATATACTTTTTGATAATAAAATATGAAGAACCTGTCAATCCCTCTGCACGAACTCGCCAGCTGCAATCTTGATCCGCACAACGAATGTACCACACTTTTTTATCCGAATGAACAAGCTCATAGTCAAAATTATGTTTCATAGCACACATTTCGAATGTTGCCTTCAAAAGCGTTTTGCTACTAAAATATTGACCCTTCTTCACAACATCCACCAAAGAAAAGCGAACACCCTTTCCATTGCTCTTCGTTTTGTCACACTTTTTCTCATCATCACTTCCACTTTCATGTAGCTCAACATCTTCTTCTTCAACTCCGGTTTCACAATCAACCTCATACCCTTGATCTCTGTTGGGCGACTCAGTAGCTTTTGCATTCAAGTCAAAATAGAATTTTCTATGGCTTGTCTCAGCCTTAGATGGAATGCACACACACAACCGCGTCGAAGTTTGCTTCTTCACATATGTAAGAAAAAATTTCAGCTGTCTGTCATTGCTTATGATAACATGTGGTGAGTCAATGCTATTCATCAAATCAGAAGGTAAGTAGCTCAGCGTGATATTGACCATGTTTATATCGATTAGAAAGTCTTCAATCACCATAAGCTTCATCTTCTCGAAAGTAGCACTTGTGTCCAAAGTAAATAACCTACCTCATTTTTCTTCATCAACAAGAAATCTCTATCCATTGTTTATGGACGATTGCCACAAGCCACAAACCACAAGAAACATAGATGTACATCATTGCCTCAAATCGGAAGAAGTAGAAAAAGAGTGGAAACAATTCACGTCAATTGTCAAAGAATCAGTGGTGAAGGAAGAAGACGTAGGTTTAGGGCAAATTAACCGTTTAAAAAAAATAAAAAAAGGAAAGAAAATATTTTAATATTTAGAAAATATTTTGTAACCGTTTTAACAAGATTTTCAGGGATTTTTAGTTACAGATCTAATAGAATCTACATTCTGCCGTAGTTAGTAAATATATGTAACCGTAGATAGAGTATACCACTGAAATAGATAAAAAAGAGGATGAGAGAATGTGTTTTCTAAGAAAGTAGATAACTGAATATTCTTCAATACATCGGATCTACCACAAACAGAGAATATAAGAGAAGCGGTAGAGTTGACATTTTACGTTGGTAGATAATTTTATTTTTAGTGTATTTCGCATTCTATATTTATTAGATCTTTATATTATTTGTAGATTGCAAATTCTAAGTGACCGTAGATGGTAGATCTGATTTACTGACATATTTAATCTATTTTATAACTTACTATTTTAAATATCTTTTAAATACCAAAATATTTTTTTTATATAAATATGTTTCTCTACTACATAATTTATATTTTTTAATTGTAAATAAATTGATATGAATTTTTTATTAATAATAAGGGTAGTAAAATTTGATTTGGTGTTAAGGAGACAAAACCATAGTTGTTTTGTTCTCTTTTTAGCAAAATTCCCAAAAAAAAATAAAAAAAAAAGTAATGCCTTTAAACTTCTGATTGAAACGAAGTTGGGCTCCTACATAACAGCGGTTACTCTGCCGTTAATCACGTTAGTGGTGTGCCTGAGTGATCGCTAATAAACCCAGCCGTTAGGAAACGTCGTCAACACTTCGTCCTCCTCCTCTCCCTCGAATCACCTTTGACTCGTTCGCTCACCGAGTTGGTGCTCGCATCGCGTGATTCGGGCCGATGAAGTGCCGATCCGTAGCGTGCTTATGGTCACGAGCACCACCATCTCATCGAGTCACCGCCACAGCGCTCTAACCAATCCACCGACTCTGTACCCCGGCGGATCCGATGGATCCATCATCTGGTGGAGCATCTCTTCCTCTGAGTCCAATTCGGTAACTCATCTCCACTCATGCTTGCTCAATCGTTTGGTTTAACTTAACAAATATGTTAATTATGCAATTGCGTGTTTGGCATGTGTTTGATGTTTATGATGTTCATACTGGAAGTTAGAGGGGGGTATGTTCAACTAGAAATTTAACGTGATTTTTATTAAAATGATAAAGTTGTTGGAAACTATGATTAGTCACTCAAAGACACTTGTCCTACAAATGGTGATCCTCATCACATATACTTGTCTTAATATCACATTGCATAGTCATTAGAATACACATGTCTTGATTTTGTAAATTATGTATATCCTTGTCAAGATACACTTGTCATGTGTGTGTAATGTACTTGACACTATAAATAGAAGAGTAGGTGTACGAAACTTAAGAATGAATAACAATAATAATTTAGGAAAAAGCTTGTTCTCTCTCTCACATACGATACAATATATTTTTCATACCTTAGTTTATAACACGTTATCAGCACGAGGCTCTTATACCAAACAAAGTTATATTAGCGAGGTAATGTTTAATTTATGTTCTTCAATAATTTTAAATATTTTAATTTTGTTATTGTTCCGGAGTGAAGGCTCTGCCTTCTCCGTTTATTCTTCGGGATGATAGGCGTTGCCTTCCCCGACTGATTGTTAAGATAGGCTATGCCTTCACGATCAGAGAAACACGTGGTAGGCTTTGCCTCCGTGAATAAAAAGAAAAGGTTAAAATGGTAGACTTTGTCTCCTCAGACCTTGAAAAATAAAAATGATCAATATGGAAGACTCTGTCTCCTTGGATCATGTGGAAGGCTAAGCCTCCAATTTTATTTATGCTCTTTTAATTTTTGCAATTTAAGTTTACTTTTAATTTAAGTTTCTGCTTTTAATTTTTACCTTTAAATTATTGTACTTATTATATTTTAAAATATATTATTCTATGAATACAGTTATCATGTCGAATCTGACAAAGCTCGAAATAAATGCCCTTGATATTACGGGAAATAACTATATGACTTGGGCAGTGGGTGCAAAGATGCACCTGAGAGGAAACGGGCTTTTGGAAACCATCGATATTTCAAAAACAGTGTCGGATGAGAAAAAGGCTAAAGCCATGATATTTCTACGACACCATATACATGATGGTTTAAAAGATGAATATATTACGAAAGAGGATCCTGCGGACCTCTGGCAATCTTTAAAAGAGAGGTTCGATCACCAGAAATATGTGATCTTACCGAAAGCTAAACACGAGTGGATACATCTCCGGTTCCAGGACTACAAAAGTATAAGTGAGTATAATTCTGCGATGTTCGGAATTACATCTAGGATGATGTTATGTGGAGAGAAAATAAGTGATTATGATATGATCGAGAAAACTCTCTCCACGTTCCATCCTGGAAATGTAGTCCTACAACAACAATACCGGGCGAATGGGTATACTCGTTACTCGGAGTTGATGCAAGTACTCCTTGTAGCAGAGCAAAATAATCAACTCGTGACTTTAAACCATCATGCTCGTCCTACTGGATCAGCTCCATTCCCCGAAGCGAATGTTGCATCATCCAGTTATGATAATTGGAGAGGACGAGGACGTGGACGTGGTCGAAATCGTTATCATGGTCGTGGAAGAGGACGAGGAAGAAGATTTCGTCCGTATGATGAAAGAAATAATAAAGACTTCCACGAAAACGAAAGGGGTCGGGATTATAAAAGGCAAACAGAAAAGGTTTGCTACAGATGCGGTATGAAAGGTCATTGGGTACGTGGTTGTCGTACACCAAAACACTTAGCCGATCTGTATAGAGAATCCCAAAAAGCGAAAGAGAAAGGAAGTGAAACAAACTTCATCTCTGATGAACCCGGACCATCCTTTCATGGTTTAAATGATGATACTCATCTTGACGTATCAGACTTTCTGGTTGATTCAGAAAGAATCGATGAGTAAATGTAAAAACGATGTGATATAAGTTTACTGTATTATAATATCTATATCTTTTGTTGTAAGATATATGTAATATTTTATGTTTAATAATAATGTTTTATGAATATTTTAAATTCAGAAAATGCCAGACTTTGAGACTATGGATGGAGATATGTGTTTGGCAGATAGTGCGTCAACGCACACAATAATTAAAGATAAGAAATACTTCTCCAGTCTCAAAATAAAAGATTACGCTGGAAGCGTAAGTACAATATCTGGTAGTGCAAAGATTATTAAGGGCTCCGGAAGAGTGAAATTTTCAATGCCACGGGGGACAAAATTTGAAATAAGTGATGCATTATATTCCCCCGAGTCTCATAGAAACTTGTTAAGTTTTAAAGATATTCGGAGAAATGGATATCATATTGAGACTATGAATAAAGATGGCATTGAATATCTTTGCATTAAGTCCGAGAGAAAACATATATTGGAAGAGTTAAAAATGTTATCCTCTGGACTATATTGTACGAAAATAAACATGACTGAGTCCTATGCCACAGTAAACTTGAAGTTTACTAATACATTTAAAATCTGGCATGAGAGGCTAGGACATCCCGGTTCAGTCATGATGAGAAAGATAGTGCAAAATTCGAATGGCCATCCGTTGAAGAACGAGAGAATTTTGCAAACGGGCGAGTTTACATGTAATGCATGTTCTCAAGGAAAACTTATAACTCGGCCATCACCAGCAAAAGTTAGCAATGAATCACCATTGTTTTTAGAAAGAATCCATGGTGATATATGTGGGCCAATCCACCCACCGTGCGGGCCGTTTAAGTATTTCATGGTATTGATTGACGCATCTAGTAGATGGTCAAATGTCTGTCTTTTGACGACAAGAAATACGGCTTTCGCAAAGTTCATTGCTCAAATCATAAAGTTGAGAACGCAGTTCTCAGAGTATGCCATAAAGAAAGTAAGGCTTGATAATGCTGGTGAATTTACATCACAAGCCTTTAATGATTATTGTATGTCAGTGGGGATTGATGTGGAGCATCCAGTTCCCCATGTTCATACACAAAATGGCATGGCCGAGTCATTGATCAAACGGTTACAGTTGATTGCAAGACCGTTGATATTGAGAACAAAACTCCCAATTTCAGTATGGGGTCATGCTATTTTGCATGCATCTGCACTGATTCGGCTGAGACCGAGTGCAGATAATAAATACTCCCCTTTACAATTATCATCTGGGCAGGAGCCAGATGTATCTCATCTCCGTGTCTTTGGGTGTGCGGTCTATGTTCCGATAACTCCACCACAAAGAACAAAAATGGGCCCACAGAGAAGATTGGGGATATACGTGGGTTATACGTCACCAAGTATAATAAGGTATCTTGAACCAGTAACTGGTGATATGTTTACGGCACGGTTTGCCGATTGTCATTTTAATGAGGAAGAATTTCCAGCGTTAGGGGGAGGAATTAGAGAAATTCCTAAAGAAATTACATGGTGTACACCGTCGTTGTTACACCTTGACCCCCCTACAAATCAAAGAGAACTAGAAGTTCAGAAAATTGTGCACTTGCATAATTTGGCAAATCAGTTACCAGATGCGTTCACAGATACGAGAAGGGTGACAAAGTCATATATACCCGTTGAAAATACTCCATCAAGAGTTGTTGTTCCTGAAAGACAAATTGATGGAAACACAATGAATGAACCTAGGGTTCAGTTAAAAAGGGGGAGACCAACGGGTTCTAAAGATAAAAATCTCCGAAAGAAAAAGAAATTGGTTGAGCAAAGTGGAAAGGTTCCAGAAGAACCTGATATTGAAAGATGTCTCAAAGAAGACATAAATGGAAAAGTTCCTAAAGAACCTGATACTGAAAAATGTCTGAAAGAAGGCATAAAGGTTCAAAAAGAACTAAATAAAGATGATGATCCAGATGACGAGGAGAGAATAGAAAAGTATGAGATTTCCATCAACTACGCCCGTGATCAAAAATTGATGATCAGAAATAAAATAAAAGATGTTGATGGAATGTTCTCCTTTTCTGTGTCTAAAGAGATCGATCATGAAAATGATGATCCCGACCCAAGGTCCATTTTAGAATGTCATAAAAGACATGATTGGGAGGAGTGGAAGAAGGCCATTCAAATTGAATTACTCTCCCTGAATAAAAGAAATGTTTTTGGACCAATAGTCATAACGCCTGAGAATATAAATCCTATTGGGTACAAGTGGGTATTCGTGAGAAAAGTAAATGAAAAGAACGAAGTAACACGATATAAAGCCCGATTAGTTGCCCAAGGTTTTTCTCAGAGACCGGGAATTGATTTTGAGGAAACTTATTCCCCGGTAATGGATGCAATTACGTTTAGATTTTTGATGAGCCTAGCGGCATCGAAAAATCTTGAAATGCATCTTATGGATGTTGTGACTGCATATCTATATGGATCATTGGATAATGATATATATATGAAACTCCCTGAAGGATTGGAAATGCCAAAAGCATTGAAAGCAAAATCTAGGGAGATTTGTTCGGTCAAGTTACAGCGATCACTTTACAGACTAAAGCAATCCGGACGCATGTGGTACAATCGCTTAAGTGAATATCTATTGAGAAAAGGATATGTGAATAATGCGATATGTCCATGCGTTTTTGTAAAGAAATCGTCATCTGGCTTTGTGATCATTGCTGTATATGTTGATGACCTGAACATTATTGGAACTCAAAAGGAGGTTGATGATGCTCGAACTCATATGAAAGAAGAGTTCGAAATGAAAGATCTCGGAAAGACAAAGTTTTGTCTTGGGCTCCAGATAGAGCATTTCCGAGAAGGAATATTTGTGCATCAATCAAATTATACGAAAAGGTTATTAAGACGCTTTTTTATGGACAAAGCGACTCCTTTGAGTACTCCAATGGTAAATAGATCTCTCGATGTAGAGAAAGATCCTTTTAGACCATGTGAAGATAGCGAGGAAGTACTCGGTCCTGAAGTACCTTATATGAGCGCTATCGGTGGGCTTTTATATCTGGCAAACTGTACAAGGCCTGATATTGCTTTTGCTACTAACCTACTTGCAAGATATAGTTCTGCTCCTACTCGCAGGCATTGGAACGGGATAAAGCATATATTCCGTTACCTCCAAGGTACAGTTGACCTCGGGTTAATATATGTTAGAAAACCCGAGTTTGGTATGGTTGGTTTTGCAGATGCAGGATACTTATCAGATCCTCATAAAGCTCGATCGCAAACCGGCTATGTTTTTACAATTGGTGGAACCGCGATCTCTTGGCGTTCCCAGAAACAAACTCTGGTTGCAACTTCTTCGAACCATGCAGAGACTATTGCGCTTCACGAAGCATGTCGAGAATGTGTGTGGCTTAGATAAATGAGTTACCATATACAAGACGCAAGCGGAATAACAGATAAGAAAAATCCGACAAAAATATTTGAAGACAATTCGGCGTGTGTCTCTCAACTTAAAGAAGGTTATATAAAAAGCGACAGAACAAAGCATATTCCTCCAAGATTTTTCTCGTACATACGGGAGCTTGAGAAAAATGAAGAAGTGGACATAGAATATATACGGTCATGCGACAATCCAGCTGATTTGTTTACGAAGGCCCTTCCTACTACAACGTTCCGAAAACACGTCTACAATATCGGAATGCGTCATTTGCGTGACTTATGAAGAAAGAGCTATGTCCATTATTCTCAGTGGGAGATTACGTCACTGTACTCTTTTTTCCTCATCATGGTTTTTATCCCTTTGGGTTTTTTTCGTGATTAGGTTTTTAACGAGGCAGTACGTAACAAGTGACTAATCAAGGGGGAGTGTTGGAAACTATGATTAGTCACTCAAAGACACTTGTCCTACAAATGGTGATCCTCATCACATATACTTGTCTTAATATCACATTGCATAGTCATTAGAATACACATGTCTTGATTTTGTAAATTATGTATATCCTTGTCAAGATACACTTGTCATGTGTGTGTAATGTACTTGACACTATAAATAGAAGAGTAGGTGTACGAAACTTAAGAATGAATAACAATAATAATTTAGGAAAAAGCTTGTTCTCTCTCTCACATACGATACAATATATTTTTCATACCTTAGTTTATAACAAAAGTCACTATTATTCAAATGTATATTTTTAATAAATACTTTAAAATTTAGTTGTTTTGAATTTGTCATTTAATAAAATACTCTGATTTAGCTGTTTCTAAAGTGTTTCAAAGGAGTTTGTTAATTATAAAAATAAAAATTTGAATATCATATTTTTAAATGAGATAAGTTAAAAAAAATCATTAAAATTCTCCAATTCACATACAATCATCTAAAAGCTCATCAAAAGCACTTCAAATTTCAGATTCAATACACCCCACCCTTAGATTAGATTTTGTGGTGTTGAAATGGTGGTCATTTTTATACTTATTACTCAACATAAAAATTTCAAATATTCTATAATACCAATTTGTCGAATAAAATAGGGAGAATTTGTCAAATATGACTCAAAACTTGATTTAATATGCAAAATTATACCCAAACATCAATCAAATGCAAAACTAACTCAAAATACTTATGAAATTACAATCAGCCCTTATGACCAAACAAAAAACCAAAAATATTTTTACGAATATAATCACGGGAAGTCTTCTGAACTTGTGTAAGTTGTCTAGAAGAATTCATCGATGTCTTCTCGTATAGTTGATCTTAAAAATAACCTATAAATTTTATAAAAAAATAATTTGTTAGGGGAAATATTGAAGTCACGTAATTATAAATATTTGTAAATGATATAAATTAAGATATAGTA
Organism: Moricandia moricandioides; assembly: GCA_905132885.1. Classification (NCBI taxonomy): domain Eukaryota; kingdom Viridiplantae; phylum Streptophyta; class Magnoliopsida; order Brassicales; family Brassicaceae; genus Moricandia; species Moricandia moricandioides. The sequence goes on from CAJHQQ010001150.1 coordinate 37,988, forward strand.
AAACTGAATTAGTTTCAACATAGGTGAGTGAACGTACTGGGTCAAAGTATTCTTTGTATTCTTAGGGTTAGTTTTTGGAAAACTTAAACTTTTGTTTGAAAATTAAATGTTTAGTTATATGTATTTAGTTCTGTGTATATTAAACATTTTAAGTTGAATTTGACTTTAGTGAAGTGTTTAGTTAGTTAATTAAAGTTTATTTAGGGTGTAGACGACTTCCACGAAGTCGTGTGATGAATATTATTTACGGGGTAGAAGACTTCCAGTTGAAGACTTCCTGGAAATCTTCTCGTGGTTTTTACATGAGACGACTTCCTGACTTCTTGGAAGTCTTCTCGTGGTTTTAACATGAGACGACTTCCAAAGAAGTCTTCCATAACGAACTGAACCCTTAATTTTACCAATGAACATTAAACCTAACTAGATAATTTACTGGACATATAGATACTATTTTTCACTGTATGTAGAAAAACACGAAACCCTAGCGTTGTTTCTCTCTGAGGCGATTTTGAAGGCGAATCTCCTTTTTTCGTCGAATCTCTCTTTTCTGTCGTTTTACCGCCGGTAATCTCTCCTTTTACGATGAATCTCGATTCTCCTTCATGCCGAAGAGTATTTAAATAAATTAAACTAACCATCCGCTTTCTTTTTCTTCCAGATCTGAAATCGCGTTTTGTTGAACTCCACCACCGGTAAGTTCTTCCTCTTTGCTGTCAAGTTCAATTTTATGACTTAAGGCATTTAGCCGTCGATGAACCCTAAAAGTTGTAGTCTTGATCCTGTTGATTTTTGCAGATCTGTAACCGTTGGTGTCATCGGCGACAATAACTTCTCCGACTGTAAGTCATCCATTTTTTCTATTTATTTAGATTTTTCTATTTATTCGGTATTCTCTTCAGATCTGAAGGTTCAACACGATTTTCGGATCTATAAGAGGTCGGTTTTAGTAATCTTCTACTCGAAGACTTCCCAGAAGACTGCACGGAAAAGTCTTCCAGTAGAACATTACTAAAATCGACCTCTTACAGATCTAAAAATCAACTCAAGCCTACATAGGTGACGATTTTTGTAGTGTTCTAGTGAAAGACTATTCAGAAAACTTCCTGGAAGTCTTACAGAGTGGAAGACTTCGTAGAATACTTCCTAAAAGTCTTCAAGAGTGTAAGACTTCGTAGAAGACTTACTGGAAGTCTTCTAAGAAGTCTCCTCAATAAAACTTACATGCAAGTCTTCCAATATAGGAAAATTTAGAATAATATGTTTGGTTTGTGTTTGTGATGGTTGTTTTTGATTGTTTTCAGATTTGTAAATGGATTTACCAGAACTCCCGCGAGGATATATACATTAGGGAAATAGCCTATTCCCGTCAAAAGCATTATCTATCATACAGATGACTCAAAATTGCTTATTGCTGCAACTACATGATGACGAATATGAAGACCTGAATGACTCAAAGTTGAAAGGGTTCATCCAGTTCAAGGAGCTGAATTTTGGATGGGCATCAAGGCTGATACATTATATGCTCAGTTTCCAGATTAACATTAAGAAGAAGTATGAGCTTCGGAGCCTCGTTGGTTCAAAACCAGTGAGGTTTCCACTGGTAGAGTTTAAAGATCTCACTGGTCTGAACTGTGATTACATCGAGGACCTGAAATATCCAAGGTGTAAGTTTACGAAGGAGATGTCTTCTTTTTAGGAGATGATGGGTGTTGATGTTGATGTTGGTCAAACTTCTAAACAGATAATAACATCATGCGAGAGATGCGAAGAGTGGACTCGGTATGATCAATTACGGCTCAAATACCTTGTCATCTTCAATGGATTCATTGAAGGGAGAAAGTACTCAATTGCCATAAGGGCTAGTCTTGAAAGGATAGTGATGAATTTAAAAGAATTTGAAAATAATCCATGGGGAAGAGTGACATTCAAGGTGATGATGAACTCTCTGAGGAGAAAATATTTGACAAAGACTTACACTATTGATGGGTTTATACAGGTTATCCAGGTGTGGATCTACTATGATCTCCCAGAATTGAATGCTAATTATGGAAATCTCATACCAAAAAGACCTTTCCACCGTTGTTGGCTTAAAATGGTGAGAAATGACACATATGTTTTAAAGAGGCTATCAGCAGACATGTATTTAAACGTCACCCCCTAAGACTTCACAGAAGACTTATAGTTAAGTCTTCTGAGAAGTCTTCTATAAAAAACTAAGCTGAAGACTAATAGTTAAGTCTTCGTAGAAGTCTTCCATAAAAGACTTCGCAGAAAACTTATAGTTAAATGTTTCAACAATGGAACTTTGATGTAGAGGATACGACCGCAAAGAACATAATTAAAGTTATGTTAATGTGAAACCTAAATGGAAGTGGACCATGGATTGCTGGGAAGTGACCGGTACTAACCTGTAGGTCAATCCAAAGACACATGTTGTTTATGTGGAGAAAGGAAATGAGTATAGTGAAGATATAGACTGTTGTAAAGAAAGATAGTGGAAAACTTCGAAAGAAAGCTCGTAAAATGGTTTCTTTTGAGGCTCCTGCAGAGGCTCGTAAAGAGCCCCATAAAGAGGATTCTAAAGAAGCTCGTTCAGAGGCTTCTACAGTCGTTCATGGCATGGCCAAATAAAAGATTAAACAAAGCTTCAAAGACCTAGCTGATGCCATGAGGGATGAGTTTGGGATATGCCTTAGGGAGATTAAGCTTCTTGGGGATATGATGAATATTGTGGAGAATAAGGTGGGAATAACAAAAAAAAAAGGACTGCATTTAATGATCTTCAACTCACTACTAACGGACATGAAGTAGTGAGTTGAAGATCATTATATGCAGTTCTTTTCTTTGGTGATTCCCACCTTCTTATTTAGAGCTTCCATCCTACCCCGAAAAGCTTAATCTTTCTAAGACACATCCCAAACACATCCCTCATGGCATCAGCTAGGTCCTTGAAGCCTTGTTTAATTTGTTCTTTGGTCATCCCACCAACAGACGTAAAAGCTTTTGAATGAACCTCTTTATGAGGCTTTTTACGAGCCTTTGTTGGAGCCTAAACATCCTTTTTACGAGTTCTTTTTTGAGGTCTTCCACTAACTTCCTGCAGAACAGTTTCTATCTTCGCCGCACTCTCTTCCTTCTTCACATAAACAAATTGTGTCTTTTGATTGACCCACAGGTTAGTACCGGCGACTTCCCAACAATCCATGGTCCACTTCCATTTAGGTTTCGCATTAAACATGAATTTAATTATGTTCTTTGTGTCCGTATCCTCTATATCAAAGTCCCATTGTGGACACATTTCATCAAAATTCTTTTGAACAAAGTTGATCACGCTAGTCTGCAGTAAATAAAAGATATCAACTTAGATATTTGACGGATTAACAAATATGGAAGTTTTCTAGAAAAGACACAGAAAAAGACTTATAGTTAAGTCTTCTGAGAAGTCTTTCAGAAAAGTCCAAACATAAAACTTATAGTTAAGTCTTCTGAGAATTCTTCTAGAAAAGACTTCACAAAAGACTAAAAGTCTTCTGCGAAGTCATAGGGAGTGACGTTTAAATATTGTCTGTTGATAGCCTTTTTAAAACATCTACGTCTTTTGCCTTTAAGCCAGTAACGGTGGACACAATATGTTTGGTATGTGATTCCCATAATTAGCAGCCAATTTTGGCAGATCATTGTTGACCCACACATGGATAACTTGTACAAACACATCAACAGTGTAAGTCTTTGTCAAATCTTTTCCCCTTAGAGAGTCCATCAACACCTTGAACGAAACTCTTCCCCATGGATAATTTTAAAATACTTCTAAATTCATCACTAATCTTGAAAGACTAACCCTTGTGGTGGTTGAGTACTTTCTCCCTTCAATGAATCTAGTGAAGATGACAAGGTATCTGAGCCGCATTTGATCATCCCAAGTCCACTCTTCGCATCTCTCACATGCCGCTATATAAGTTCAGAAGTTGGACCAGCATTGTTATTAACACACATAATTTCCTAGAAAGAAGCCATCTCCTTCGTAACCTCACACTTTGGATTTGCCAGGTCCTCGATGTAATCATAGTTCAGACCAGTGAGGTGTTCAAACTCTATCAGTCCACTCTTCGCATCTCTCACATGCTGTTATTATATGTTCAGAAGTTGGACTAACATTGTTATTAACACACATCATCTCCTAGAAAGAAGCCATCTCCTTTGTAACCTCACACTTTGGATTTGCCAGGTCCTCGATGTAATCACAGTTCAGACCAGTGAGGTGTTCAAACTCTATTAGTGAAAACCTCACTGGTTCTGGACCAACGAGGCTCCAAAGCTCATATTTCTTCTTGATATTAAGCTGGAATTGAGCATATAATGTACCAACATTGATGCCCATCAAAAATTCAGCTCCTTGAACTGGATGAACACTTCCAAATTTGAGTCCTTCAGCTCCTCATATTCGTCATCATGTAGAGCTTGCCTTTCATCAATAAGCAATTTCGAGTCATATGTATGATAGGAAATGCTTTTGACGGAAATTGGCTCTTCCTATAATGTATATATATCCTCTGTGGGAGTTTTGGTAAATCCATTTACAAATATGCAAAACAATCAAAAACCAACATCTCAAACATAAACCAAATGTATTATTCTAAATTCTTATAATGGAAGACTTGCATGTAAGTTTTCGCGAGAAGACTTATCAGAAGATTTCAAGGAAGTCTTCTACAAAGTCTTACACTCTGGAAAACTTCAAGGAAGTCTTCTTAGTAGTCTTTCACTAGAACACTACAAAAATCGTCACATATGTATGCTTAACATGATTTTCATATCTGATAAAGGTCGATTTTAGTAATACTCTACTAGAAGACTTTCCTGTGTAGTCTTCTGGGAAATTTTTGAGTAGAAGATTACTAAAACCGACCTCTTACAGATCTGAAAATTGTGTTAAACCTGCAGAGATGAAGAGAAAAACTCGATAAATAAAACAACCTAAATAAATAGTAAAAATGGATGACTTATAGTCAGAGAAGTTATGGTCGCCAACGACACCAACGATTACATATCTGCAAAAAATCGACAGGATCGAGACTATAATTTTTAGGTCATAAAATTGAACTCGACATCAAAGAGGAAGAACTTATCGACGATGGAGTTCAACGAAACGCGGTTTCAGATATAAAAAATGAAGCAGATGGTTAGTTTAATCTACTTAAATACTCTTTGGCATGAAGGAGAAACGAGATTCGTCTTAAAAGGAGAGATTATCGGCGGTGAAAACGACGAAAAAGAGAGATTCGACGAAAGCCTTCAAAATCGCCTCATAGAGAAACAAAGCTAGATTTTCGTGCTTTTCTACATACAATGAAAAAATAGTATTTATATGTCCAGTAAATTATCTAGTTAGGTTTAATGTACATTGGTAAAATTAGGGGTTTGGTCCGACATGGACGATTTCCCGTAAATACTTTTCATGTGTAAACCATGAGAAGACTTCGAGGAAGTCTTTCACCCCGTAAATACTATTTATCAGACGACTTCTTGGAAGTCTACACCTAAATAAACCCTAAACGTAATTAACTAACTAAACAATTCATTAAAATCAAATTTAACGTAAAAATGTTTAATATACACAAAACTTAACACATATAGGTAAAAAAATATTTTTTCAAACAAAAGTTTAAGATTTCAAAAAACTAACCCGAAGAATACAAACAATACTACAACATATGTTACCAAAGCCTAAACCAAAGAATACCATGAGTCACTACATTTATTCATCTATGTTGAAAATAATTCAATTTTATATCTTAATTTATTACAAATACTTATAATTACATGATTTCAATTTTCGTCCCAACAATTTTTTTTTATAAAATCTATAAATTATTTTTAAGATCAACTATACGAGAAGACATCCAGAAAGTCTTCCAGACGACTTAAAAAAGCTTGGAAGACTCAAAAGACTTCCCGGGATTATATTTGTAAGAATAAATTATGGTTTTTTGTTTGTTCGGATGATTGTAATTTCACAAAGCTTTTAAGTTACTTTTTCTTTTCATTGATTTTTGGGTATACTTTTGCATTTAAAATCAAATATTCAGTTATATTGGAAAATTCCCCTAAATATTTACGTCGACAATGTTATAGAAATTTATTAATATATATTCTTAGAACTAATAATATAAATTTTTGTAAGTACTTTCATCATACTATATTTTAATATATTTTCATTATATATATATATATATATATTAAAATTGTGACAAATTGCTACAAAGATTTTAACAATATCTCAACTTTAAATTTTATTAAATATTTTAATTAATTTCGTAATTAATAATAAAACATTATACATTAATATATATTTAGTTATTGTTTATAAAATGACAAATAAATTCTATCATATTTTAATTTATTTTATAAGCATAATTTATCACATTAAAATAAGTATTATAATGAACTAAATATGATAAAATTATATTAAATTGATATATTTATATATTTTATTTTCATAAATATAAATAGTTATGTTAAAATAATATAACATTTTAGCAAAACGGGTTAGCTTACTAAACTATATAATACATGTATACAAATTAACATATCTTAAACTTTTATATATTCAATATATATTATCTAAAATGAATTAACATAAAAAATTGCTAAAAGATAATTCACAGCTTTGAAGTACGAATAAGAATTTAATATAAATTTAATATATATTAATTTTAAATATTTTATTTCATACATATATTGATTTGTTTAATAGTAAAATGAAATTCCAGTAAGATAAATATATAATAAGAAGCGACAAATACATAAGATTGTTTGAAACAAATGATTAAGTACGACATTTAATTATAAAATTATTATATTTGAAATAGTTATATGCACATTTAAATATATGATTAACATATAAATATATACCAATAATAATATAAAACTAATATCTATATATACATAATGAATCAAACACCCGCGCGGTTGTGAGGGTTAAAGTCTAGCATATATTAAAACAAATTGAACTATAATTTTGTTAAAATGATAGTCCTACGTTTTTGAAGAGCTAGTAAAATTTTACTTTATGTTTAAATAAAAGAAAACAAAAAAGAAGTGAAGAGATCAAACTAACCTAAAATATTTGCCAACAAACAAATTTTAGATGAACGCAAAAGATAATGATAGCATAACACCATATCATCAAATAATAATAAAAGGTATAAAAGAATTCTTATCAAACCTTAGCTAAAGCAATATATTCTCCCATTGGTGCAAAACAAATAACTAGAGAGATAGAGATGAGAGGCTTGTGGTGGAAGGTAATAGCGGCGTTGTCGATATTGGGCATCTCTATATCACTCTATCGGCTGTATTCTTCATCGTGTTCGTTGCAGTATGCGAGCATCGGTTTCTTCTTAGTCCCGAACGAAGCACACAATTCCGAAAAACCAATGCTAAATACCGTAGAACCCTCAAAAGAACCAATAAAATTACAGTCAAAATTTGCATCTTCACTTTCTGGCATAGAAATATTTCATGCATTCCATCTCCATGTAGTGCCAGCTCTAATAGCCGATGACATCAATTTCTTCTAGTGACCATTGCCCTTCTTCTGCATATCAGCTTCCTCATAACTGAATACAATCCCTTTGCCTTTGTTCAAGTCCTGAGACATAATCAGAGGTGCCTCAAGCCTTAAGATTCTACGCTGCAGCATAGAGTTTTTTCAACAGCTGCTACCGAGTTTCTCACTCTCTTTTTTCTTACAACTATGTCTTCGTCAGTGGCCAACATCAGATACTGTCTCCTCTCATCCAGCACCTCTTTCACAATTTTTCGCCTCTTTGTCACTGGATTGATCCCCACTTGATCATCTTTAAGTACACCAAACAGAGGATCATCTTCTTTTAAGATAGACTTCTTTAGTTTCAACTCCTTAGAGAGCGCCTGTCGCCTTGCAAAAGCTTCACCTTTTCTCCTCTTAACTACAAGGGGAAAAATTCTTTGTTCCTGGTTAAGCCTTAGAAAAGTGAAGCACTGTTTCTCAATCCGCTCATAGTTGAAATGAATAGTAATCGGCTTCGCTCCTTTGATGTTGACTACCCTTGACATCCTTAACAGGTTCGCCACATTGAACCTCACCAACACCCTTTCATAAGGTTGAGTTTGCGGTTTCAGGGGTTCGAAGATAACTTCCCCGACCAGATCTCCAAGTGCCATGATATCTTCCTTTGTGTAATAGTTCATGGGGATATTACTTGTACGAACCCACAGCGGAATAAACTGCAAGTATTCATCCGGTGGCTCTTCTACCCATCTTTCTATCGCCAGAGCCCATCATTAAACGTATGAACATCTTTCCCAAGACATCCAACATATTGTGCTCCTGGTCAAAAAATAATGGAAATCGCTCCTGAGACAGAGCAACTCCTCTGACATTTATCTTCCTTTTGCCATCTTCTAGGCATCCTTCAAATTAGTGTTGACATTCTGAGTTTAAAGTTCTACCCACCAAACTCAGCTTGTTCTTCTCATTCGGACAGAACCCCGGCAGATCCAATATCTCGAAAGGATCATCTTCTTCTTTTAGAGAAAGAGCCATTAAAGCTTTGTCCATAGCTGCCGACATCGTTGTAAACACTATCAAACTCCCAAATCGGCCTAATCAAGGAGATTCCAACCGAATTATTGCCCCAAATCAAGAACAAATCTTCCAACAAGAGCAAAGAACCCTAGAAATTTTCTTATATTTACTGGAAAGAAGCTAGAAAGTACAACAAAGTGGTTGAAATGTTAAAAGAAAACGTGTTTGTCTTGTTTTTTCTGGGACCCACACTCCACTCACTTTCTTCCACTTGAGAGAGAATCCTAAGTCCATTCACGGACGCCGAGGTACTTCACATCTTTGAAGTGCAAATAAGAATTAAATCTAAATTAATTAAATATGTTATTTCATACATATATTGATTTGTTCAATAGTAAATGCAAATCCAATAAGATAAATATATAATAAGAAGCTACATATACATGAGATTGTTTGAAACAAATGATTAGGTACAACATTTAAATATAAAATTATTATATTCGAAATAGTTATATGAACATTTAAATATATGATTAACATTTAAATATATACCAATAATAATATAAAACAAATATCTATATATATATAATGAATCAACACCTGCGCGGTTGCACGGATTAAAGTCTAGTATATATTAAAATAAGTATTTTCGTTTTATTGAATTATAGTTTTGTTAAAATGATAGTCCTATGCTTTTGAAGAGCTGGTAAAATTCTACTTTATGTTTAAATAAAATAAAACAAAAAGAAGTGAAGAGATCAAACTAACTCCAAAATATTTGCCAACAAACAGATTTTAGATGAATGCAAAAGATACTGACAAGATAACACCATATCCTCAAATAATAATAAAAGGTATAAAAGACTTCTTATCAAACCTTAGCTAAAGCAATATATTCTCCAATTGGTGCAAAACAAATAACTAGAGAGATAGAGATGAGAGGCTTGTGGTGGAAGGTAATAGCGGCGTTGTTGATATTGGGCATCTCCATATCACTCTATCGGCTGTGTTCTTCATCGTGTTCGTTGCAGTATGCGAGCATCGGTTTCTTCTTAGTCCCGGACGAAGCACACGGTTTTGAAGAACCAGTGCTAAATACCGTAGGACCCTCAGAAGAACCCATAAAATTACAGTCAAAATTGCATATTCACTTTCTGCCATAGAGATATTTCATGTATTCCATCTCCCTGCAGTGCCAGCTCTAATAGCAGATGACATCAATTTCTCCTGATGAACATTGCCTTTCTTCTGCATATCATCTTCCTCATAACTGAATACAATACCTTTGCCTTTGTTCAAGTCCTTAGACATAATCGGAGGTGCCTCAAGCCTTAAGAATGTGCGCTGCAGAATAGAGTCTTTTTCAACAGATGCTAACGAGTTTCTCACTCTCTCTTCCCTTACAACTTTGTCTTCGTCGGTGGCCAACATTAGATATTGTCTCATCTCATCCAGCACCTCTTTCACAATTTTTCGCCTCCCTGTCACTGGATTGATCCCCACTTGATCATCTTTAAACACACCAAACAGAGGATCATCTTCTTTTAAGATAGACTTCTTTAGTTCCAACTCCTTAGAGATCGTCTGTCGCCTTGCAAAAGCTTCACCTTTTCTCCTCTTAACTACAAGGGGACAAATTCTTTGTTTGTGGTTAAGCCTTTGGAAAGTGAAGCACCGCTTCTGAATCCGTTCATAGTTGAAATGAATAGTAGCCAGCTTCGCTCCTTCGATATTGACTACCCTTGACATCCTTAACGGGTTCGCCACATTGAACCTCACCAACACCCTTTCATAAGGTTGAGTTTGCGGTTTCAGGGGTTCGAAGATAACTTCCTTAACTTCCCTGACCAGATCTCCAAGTGCCATGATAGCTTCCTTCGTTTAATAGTTCATGGGGATATTACTTATACGAACCCACCATTTGAAATGGCGGGTCAAAATCTGGTGTAGCTATGAGCACAATCAAGATTGGAAAATTCATATCTCTATTCAGACCTACACACTCGAATTGAACTTGAAAGTTTATCGGGTTTCTAACATTGTTAATTGAACCAAACCAAAAATAAAAATAACGAAACCCAAACTAAATCCAAATTCATAAATAACCGAACTATTGCTACAATTTTTGAACTAAAAACCAAAACCTAAAACCTAACTAGAACCAAACGTAAAACCAAAAACTATAATATAGAATGCGAACCGAAGTTTATTAAATACCATCAAATCATAAAAAAATAATTTAAAAATATAAATTATGAATATATATATATATATATAATCTTGCGCAAACGCGCAAATTAAAATCTAGTAATCTCTTTAATTTAGTCTCACGATATTAAGTAATCATATATTCCGTTCGTAATGTTTTTAATTACACAATCTAATGTAAACAGAAATAGAATATATAAATAATAAGAAAACTAAAACTCACATATTCTAACAACTATGTACAAACAAAATAATATTATATATATAGATATATATTTATTCTAATATTGTATTTCAATGAATTCCTATAACTTGACAAACCACTAACAATTTTTTTGAAATAATACGAGTATATTAGTCAACATAATAATTTCAAATATTCTATTAATGCCAATTTGTCTAATAAAAGGGCCTAATAATATAAAAACTGAGTACCATTTTTCTTTAAACTGACTTTTCTTCATATCTTGCAAATTAACAAACACATAACAAATCTATACTATTATTTGAGAAGTAAAATTGCTTAGTTTTCAATTTCTCCATTATTTTAGGTAATTTTACTTATTTATCATGTTTTAGTAATTTCATATATTATTTATCATATAATAAAAACGAATTCATATCAATAATATTATATTTTTAGAAAATAAGTTAATTCTTATGTATTATATTGTTATCTTGAAAATTTATTTGTCTATTATAGAAACTAAGAAGTAAGATATAAAAATTATAATTAAATATAAATTAAACAATGTTGATTTGTCAACTTCTCCATAATTTTAGGTAATTTTGTTTATTTATTATCTTTTAATAATTTCATATATAATTTATTATATAATAAAAAAGAATTTTTATTAGTAATATTAGATTTTTAGAAAATAAGATAATTCTTATGTATTAGATTTTTATCTTGAAAATATATTTTTATTATAAAATTTAAGTGAATTTGCTGATTTGTAACTTCTCCATGATTTAGGTAATTTTGCTTATTTTTCATGTTTTAATAATTCCATATATAATTTGTTATATAAAAACGAATTTATATTAATAATATTATATTTTTAGAAAAATAAGATAATTCTTACGTATTATAATTTTTTTCTTGAAAATATATTTTTTATTATAGAAAATAAAAATTAAGATATAAAAATTATTGAATATAAATTAAGCATTGCTAATTGTCAACTTCTTTATGATTTTAGGTAATTTTTCTTATTTATCATCTTTTAATAATTTCATATATAATAAAAACGAATTTATATTAATTATATTATATTTTTAAAATAAGACAATTCTTTGTATTAGATTTTTTTTTGTGAGAATATATTTTCTATTATAAAATTTAAGTGAAAGTGTTGATTTCTGACTTCTCCATGATTTAGGTGATTGTAATTATTTGTCATATTTAAATAATTTCATATATAATATATTATAAAATAAAAACGATTTCTACTAATAATATTATCTTTTTAGAAACAAGATACTTCTTATGTATTATATTATTATCTTGAAAATATATATTTACTATAGAGAAACAAAAAATTAAGATATTTAAAATTATAATTAATATAAATCAAGCAAAAAATTTGTATAAATATATTTTTAAATATTATAATATGTAAAGGTTGTCATTTATAATTAATTTTAAAAATAAAATCATAAATTATTATGTTGTTTTAAATTAATAAAACATAAACTAATATAAGTATTCGTAAGAAAATCATGCCCACATGTACGGATAAAACACCTAGTATTATATATTAATTGTCGATGTTGTATGAAAAAAATTAAAACAAACAATTTTAATGAATGGGAGCCCATTAAAAAAATTAAACCAAACAATTTTAGTTCAAACTATATATATATAAACAACTAGTTTAGTTTTATTGAACTATAATTTTGTTAAAAATGATAGTCCTACGCTTTTGAAAAGTTGGTAAAATTCTACTTTATGTTTAAATAAAAGAAAAAAAAAAGTGAAGAGATCAAACTAACCCCAAAATATTTGCTAACAAATATATTTTAGATGAACGCAAAAGATACTGAGAAGATAACACCATATCCTCAAATAATAATAAAAAAGTATAAAATATTTCTTAAAGAAAAACCTAACTAAAGCAATATAAATATTCTCATAGCTACAAAACAAATAATTAGAGAGATAGAGATGGGAGGCTTCTGGTGGAAGTTAATAGCGGCATTGTCGATATTGGGTATCTACATATCACTCTATAGGTTGTGTTCTTCATCGTGCTCGTTGCAGTATGCGAGCATCGGTGGCACAACTTTGTACGTGGTGATGTTTCTTATGTTACACTTCCCAACCACTATTCGCATCTACAAGGAACATGAGCCTCCTTTACCTGCTACACGAACCCTCTTCTCTCTGATTCCTATGACAGCTATTTACTACATATCATTCAATTACCCAACTGTAGATGTCTTGGTATACATCTACTCCATGTTCGCTTTCGGGTTTGCCATGTTCCAGCTCAATTCTCCTATGCAGTTTCAGCATGCACGCTGCACCTTGATCTTTGGATTTTATATCGGTGTCTCCGGCCGCGTGATTGGTCAATTTTGTAGCACCGTCTCGTGTCCAGTTGCGGTTTCTCTTACCTGGATTTTTTTCCATGCCAAGATTCTCTCTTTGGTTAATGGCTTTGGTTAATGGCTTCTATATCTAATATTTTAGTTTTTTTTTTTGTTGAGAATAATATTTTAGTTTTCCGAGGGTTTAATTTTTTTCCATGTATTTTTCTTATTTGTTTTATGATACGTCGTATCAACTTTATCTGATGTGATATAATATATCAGAGATAATATATACGTGTTACCACGAAACCTATTAAACTACTATATTGAATGGTTTATTCTGTGTTATCATGTACGGACGCTAAGCAGTCATGGGATAAATAGTATTGAAGTTAATATGTTTTGATAATAGAAAATACCTAATGGCTCTCTATTGATCTATTGATTGATATAATTGTGTAAAAGTATTTGATAAAATTGTCAGTCACAGACACCAATATACTGTTAGGTAATAGTAAACGAACAATTTCAGATCCAACCTTTTGTCTAACCGGTAAACCTAACCATCTGGTCGCTAATTACATCTTGGTTTAATGATAAAGTTAGCGAATTATGAACCTACCAAAATTTAGAAAAACCTAATAAACACCCCCCACATTGATTAAATCGTTCATGGATTAAAATGGTATTTAAACTTCTAGTTTGATGTTATAGAATGAGTAAAATATGTTATTTAAATTCTTTTAGATTTTGGTTAAGACAATGTGATGAAACCGCAATAGTGACGTTTGCAGAGGTTTGAGATAACCATGCCTTTAAACTTGGTTTACTCTGCCGTTAAGATTTAACTCCGTCACATTAGTGGTGCCTGAGTGTTGGCTAATAAACCGAGCCGTTAGAAAACGTCGTCAACACTTCGTCCTCCTCCTCTCCCTCGAATCACCTTGACTCGTTCGCTCACCGAGTTGGTGCTCGCATCGCGTGATTCGTGGCGATGAAGTGCCGATCCGTAGCGTGCTTATGGTCTCGAGCACCACCATCTCATCGAGTCACCGCCACAGCCGCTCTAACCAATCCACCGACTCTGTACACCGGCGGATCCGATGGATCCATCATCTGGTGGAGCATCTCTTCCTCCGAGTCCAATTCGGTAACTCGTCTCCACTCATTCTTGCTCAATCGTGATTCTCAGATTCGTCAAACATTTTTTCGTGCTTAGAACAATGTAATGTATTTTCGTTGAGCTGAAGAGTATACTTCTTTCTGGAATCACTGCTCATAATCCAGACTCATCATGATAGTTGATAATCTTATTGTTTGGCTTTCTCATCTCATCAGCTATTTTTGTTATCAATCAGGAGGTTAAGCCGGTTGCTATGTTGTGTGGCCATGCTGCACCTATAGCAGATATCTCTGTTTGTGATCCTACAACAGTTTCAGGGAATGGAGTTACACCAGATTGTTCAGATTGTGTTGATGGGGATCCATTTGTTAACTGTAGTGCATTGATCAGTGCTTGTACTGATGGTGTGCTCTGTGTGTGGAGTAGAAGTAGTGGGCATTGTAGACGACGAAGAAAGCTACCTCCTTGGGTGGGAAGCCCATTGATTTTGTGCACTTTGCCATCAGAACCTAGATATGTTTGTGTTGGGTGTTCTTATCTCGAGAGCCATTCTTTAGATACTGCTGATGGGGCTGAATCTTTGTCAGATACAGATGTTCAGAACAGAAAACCGTCGAGATGCACTGTGGTTGTTGTGGATACTTATACTCTTACAATTGTTCATACGGTTTTCCATGGAAATTTATCTATTGCGCATTTGAAGTTCATGGGTGTGGTTCAGTTGGAGGAGCAGGAGTCTTTGCTCATGGCAGATTCATATGGCAGGCTGCAAGTGGTTCCAGTGTCGGACAACGCTGTGAAGGGTGAAGGTGTGTCTGAAACGAGCCAAAGCTCCATGTTTTCGAGAAACTGGTTGAATGAAGGGGAAATAGCTATATCAGTAATAACCAGAGGGAATCTTGTTGCTCTTTTTTCAAAGGATAGAGGAGTCTTTTGGTTGTTGAATCGCAGGGAGGCAATAGGAGAGATATCTTTTGTTGACAACTCGTTTTGTTCAGATTTTCAATTCAAAGAAGCAATGTTGCTCTACTCTAGTGTGTCAGCGACTGAAGGCGATATAGATGATATAATTTCTGAAAGTTTTCTGCTGTTGGATGATGGTGGTTCTGCTGTGTTGTTTGATATGTCGTATATAGATGGAGAATTTACATATAACAAACGTGGTGAGATTGCTACTGCCTCTGATCAGCATTCAGAGAAATCATCGTTTTGTTTTGTACAGTTGAGGCAGTCTCTTCTTCGCGTGGAGTCTAGCTGTTGTGGTACTGAACAACCTTTTCAGTGGAGGCCCCATATAACTGTTTGGTCACTAAGCCTAGGAAATGGTGATGAAAAAGAGCTTCAGCTGCAGTGCAAAATGCTTGGAGAAGGATCGTATTTCGATGATTGGATTTCGAGTTCTTGTGTAGATCTTAAGGGCTCTACCGAAAATGATTTAGGAAGCTCTGTTAGTGACAGTGGACAGTGCGTGTCATCGTCCATGGTTATTTCTGAGAATATGTATGTCCCGTATGCTGTTGTGCATGGTTTCTTTAGCGGTGAAATAGAAATTGCAAAGTTTGATTTTCTTCAAGGACTTGATTCACCCGCTTCAAGCCCGAGATCAGACATTGATCCACTGGTATCTAAACAGCATCTCTTGGGACATACAGGACCTGTTCTGTGCTTAGCAGCACATCGAATGCATGGGGCTGCAAACGGACGTAGCCCTTCTCATGTTTTGATATCAGGAAGTATGGACTGCACCATTCGCATCTGGGATCTCGAAAGCGGCAATGTAGTCATGATCATGCACCACCATGTTGCTCCAGTGCGCCAAATCATTCTTGCACCCGCTCGAACAGAACACCCATGGAACGATTGCTTTCTTTCTGTTGGGGATGATTCATGTGTTGCTCTTTCTTCTCTTGAGACTTTGCGGGTTGAAAGGATGTTTCCCGGGCACCCAAACTATCCTGAAAAAGTCGTCTGGGATGGTACAAGAGGCTACATTGCATGTTTGTTCCGCTCCCTTTCTAGGAAATCAGATCCTATTGATGTTTTATACATTTGGGATGTAAAGACAGGTGCTCGAGAACGTGTCCTCCGTGGGGCAGCTTCACATTCCATGTTTGATCATTTTTGTGCAGGCATTAGTGAGAAATCTTATTCCGGATCTGTCTTAAATGGAAATACATCAGTTTCCTCTTTACTTTTCCCAGCAGACGAAGAGAAGAAACTATTTTATTTAAAGAACTACGAGAGAAAAGCCTCTTTGTCAACATCTAAGCCAACTGCTTCACAGGAAACGACTAGAGAAGAGAGTTCGAGAGCTATCAGATACCCACCCATCAAATGCGCTTGCCCTTTCCCTGGACTCTCTACTCTTATTTTCGATCTCTCGTCTTTAGCAGATTATTGCCAAGCACATGAGGACTCTGATATACATAAGATGGTAGGAGAGAGTAGTGGCAAGCCGACTGCTCAACAGAAGACTTCAAACAACCACTCTCCTGTCCAGGAGACTGTAGATAACCCTGCAGAAATTTCACCCATGGACAAGGAAATTGGGGAATATCTAATTCGATTTAGTTTATCCTTTCTACATTTGTGGGGTATAGATTCTGAACTCGATCAAATGCTAACAGCACATCTAAAGCTAAAACGTCCAGAGAGTTTCATTGTAGCCTCCGGTTTGCAGGGGGACAAAGGGTCACTGACATTAGCATTCCCGGGTTTGAATGCAACACTTGAGGTATTCTTAGTGACTTCTATTGATGTCACAGCCGCACATATTTCAGCTATATCCTACTTTTTCTAAGATTTAATAGAACATTCCAGCTCTGGAAGTCATCCTCGGAGTTCTCTGCATTGAGGTCAGTGATGATGGTGTCGCTTGCTGAGTGCATGATTAGCCTGTCACACTCCACTGCCACAGCTAGCAGGTACTGCATGTGGTCTTTGAACCAGTTCTCTTCTTGCAAAGGTTTTTACCTTCATGCTTCACTCGCATGTCAAAATTATATTCCGTTTTGTCTATTACAGCACCTTGGCAGCATTCTACACACGAAATCTGGCAGAGAAATATCCCGATGTGAAGCCACCATTACTCCAGGTGAGTTTCTTCGGCTATTTTCTCCATATCGTCTGTGGTTGGAGATGACATTGTTCTTTATTTATATAGCCGCGAAACAGCTAAGATTTTCGTTTTCCCCTTGTTTTTATTGTAGCTTTTAGTAACCTTCTGGCAAGAAAGAAGCGAACAAGTCTGTATGGCTGCCCGGTCTATATTCCACCACACAGCTTCTTTTGCAATACCTCTTCCACTATGCAGTGATTTCGCATCAGAACATGCAAAACTGGTGAGATCCCTATCGGAAGTCAATCTGCATGAACCTGAAGTTCTTAGCTCGGAAGAAAAACGTCCCACAAACAGTCTGGAATCTGAGCATATCCATGAATCTCAACGGCTTTCTCAGGCTGAGGAGTCAGAACTACTCTCCTGGCTTGAATCTTTTGAAATGCAAGACTGGATTTCTTGCGTTGGTGGAACAAGTCAGGACGCGATGGCGGCTCACATCATTGTCGCAGCTGCCTTATCAATATGGTATCCAAGCCTTGTAAAACCTGGTCTAGCCATGCTGGTCGTCCACAAGTTATTGAACCTGGTTATGGCCATGAGTGAGAAATATAGCTCTACTGCTGCGGAGCTTCTCTCAGAAGGAATGGAAACTACATGGAAGCTGTTGATTGGATCTGACATTCCTCGGATTGTTTCAGACATATTTTTCCAGATAGAGTGTGTCAGTTCCTCAGTCAGAGCACAACAAGAGGTACTATCATCGCCTATAAAGGAGACTCTGGTCGAGGTTCTTCTCCCGAGTTTAGCCATGGCAGATGTCAATGGGTTTCTAAGCATAATAGAGAGCCAAATATGGTCCACGGCTTCGGACTCTCCTGTTCATGTGGTATCTCTCAGAACCCTCATCAGAATAATCCGTGCTTCTCCGAGAAATCTAGTGCTGCATCTTGAAAAGGTTTGTCGCATCGACTTTTACATTCAATGAGAAAAGTTGAGATCTCTACTGATATCTGTCTGTAAAGAGATTTTGATTAAACAGTGAGGAAAACATTGCAGGTGGTTAATTTTGTTCTTCAAACGATGGACCCAGGCAACACCGTTATGCGTAAAACTTGCCTGCAAACCTCAATGGCTACGCTGAAAGAAGTTGTGCGTGTGTTTCCGATGGTAATCCTAAATGATTCATCAACAAGGTTAGCAATTGGTGATGCTATCACGGAGATCAGCGGTGCCAGCATCCGCATATATGATATGCAAAGGTACTAAACTTTAAAAGGTTATGGTTTCTCGTCCCACCACCTTTTTATCTGGTTGTCCTTAGTTGTTATGTGTGATTCTCATTGCAGTATGACAAAAATAAGGGTGTTAGATGCGAGTGGACCTCCGGGTCTTCCAAATTTGCTCAGAGGAGCTTCAGAATCTGCGGTTACAACAGCTATCTCATCTCTCAGCTTTTCACCTGATGGAGAGGTATACAAAAGAAATTGCAACTTTTTAGATTGATGTAGAATGTTGAGAGATCACTAAGAATAAAATATCTTTGAATGGTAGGGACTGGTTGCGTTTTCGGAAAACGGTTTGATGATCAGATGGTGGTCACTAGGATCGGTTTGGTGGGAGAAACTAAGTCGAAGTCTCACGCCTGTTCAATGCACAAAACTGATATTCATGCATCCGTGGGATGGGTTTTCATCTAACTCTTCTCGGACAAGTGTGATCTCAAGTATCACAAGCCACGATGAAGAAACTCCTCCTCAGGTAATTTCATTGTTCATATCTCAACAATCACTAGTAAACTAATACTTATTTCTTCTCGGGTATCACTCCGAACAGGAAACGTCAAAGAACGTAAGCCACGCAGAGCGGCTAAAGCAGCTAGTTCAACATCTTGATCTCTCTTACCGCCTCGTATGGGCCAATGAACGCAAAGTAGTTCTAACAAGACACAATGTTGAGTTGGGCACTTGCCTGTTGTAACTGCCAATGTAAGAAAAATTCGGACAAATCTTTATATCCTTGTTTCTCATTTTTGCAGCTTTCCAAGAATAGCTATGGCATGTTGATTTCATGTTTTAGGTTTTCATGAGAAATTATTGTGTGAAAACGAGAATGATTTTTTTTTTTCTATTTGTATATGAAAACAAATATTGAACCGGAAAAGTTACTGAGTGATTTTTACAATAAATACCTTAATCTTCTCTATTAAAAGAGAAGTACAATTTTATCTACCATAAAAAGTCATAATAGGTCCATTTCTATAATTACATATATTTGATTATTTACATTAATATATTGAAAATATAAGGTTTCTAAAAATATTAAGAATTATAAAGATAATAAATTACAAATCTGTTAAGAAGATCTTCACAAAATCTTACTAATTTTTTTAAATATTTTAATTAATAAATTAAATAATTTCATAATTAACTATATAATGTTATTATAATTAATTTTAAATAAAAAATTATTATAAAACAAAATAAAATAAAATTATATGATATTTTATAATTGTTTTCTATATTATATTAAAATAAAAGTAATCTATGAATTAAGTATGAAAATGATATTAAATTGGTAAATTAGCATATTTACAAAAATAATTTCATTTAAATAAATAAATAAAATAGTATTCACCATTTAAAAATATTAAAATATTATTCACCATTTAAAAAGAGTAAAATTTTAAAATTATGTAATATTAATATAAAATTAAATAAAATTGTTAATATATGTTAAAATTTTATATCTACTACTATATATTCTCTATTTATTTATTTTAAATTTACAATAATATATTATCTAAAAATGAGTACATAAAAATATAATAGAATATAGCTAACATTTAATTTAAGTGATATTTACAAAATATTCTATTCGAAAATTTAATGGTTTTAATTCATTTAAGATACTAAAAATTAATTTTAGTTATAAATTTAAAAATTATTTTAATTATGATAAAATATGTTAAAAAAATTTATAAATAATCTCATCAAAATTATCAGTTTTTTATATAAAACAATCATTAGTTTAGTAACAAAGAAAATCAAATATAATTTTTTAAGTTCAAAAAATATAAAAATGAAAAATTATCCGCACGGACGTGCGGGTCAAAGTCTACTTAATTTTTAAAAATGGAACATTCTAGCGGACTAGAGTTTGAGTGGAAAATTCTAAGCACACCATGATAGATTGTTCGCTTCTATGTGTTTTGCACGTGGTGGAACTATTAGCAAAGGTATTGAAAACATATCTTACGTTTTTTAAATTCTTGTGAGAAAGTTCAGTCAATGTAAATATCATTTTGTAATTTATTGCAAAAAATCATATCCCATATATATTAATTAAGGATTATTACTATATTTGACTATCGACACGTGTCAATCACTATGATAATTCTTAAATCTATAGAAAATAGGTTTGTCAATTTTTATATATTATATTATTTATTAAATTAACAATCAAATTGAATAAAAATATTATTTTTTTCTTTAAATAAAAACTAAGAAATTACCTAATATAATTTATATATATATGATAATTAATAATTTTAAATAATAAAGATTTGATAATAGATTTTATATCTTCCATCATTTTTGTTTAATTTATATTATTAAAAATTAAAAAAAATTACATTATCCATATAATAAAAAATCTAGATTTTTTCTTATAAGTTATATTTTGAATTTTTCAAAACGATTATAAATTACTAAAACTGTTAAAAGTATTACAATGAAAATTTTGTGAACAATGCTTTTACTTTTTTTTATAAAAGATACAAATGATTATAAAATCATATGAGCATTTAATAGATATTCAAATTATACATATATATTAATATCGTTAAATTAAAATATATATCAAATAAAAATACAAAAATATGTTAATTTCAAAATTTGCATTGAAATATACTGAGGCATGAATATCTTAATTTTAAAATTTGCATTGAATTTTTTAAAACGATTGTAGATTACTATAACTTTTGAAAATTTCACATTGAAAATTATGTGATTAATAGATTAGACTTTTTGTTATCGCAAATATACAAATGTTAATAAAATCATATGAGTAAGAACTAGAAAACTTCAATTAAATATTCATATTAAAATTTTAATATATATATATATATATGTCAATATCATTTAAATTTAATAATATACCATATACAATAAATAAATAATTGCATTAATTTATTTACTTTCATTTATGTCAATACTCCAACTTAATTATATACATAATATTCACTTAATTCTCAATTATTCAATATATTTATTATTTCATAATATGTAAATAAATATTTAAAAATAAAACTATTTGTATACATATGTTCATCCTACTCAAGATGTGGATCTTAACCTAGTCTATTTATCGAAAAATATTCTTGCAAACCTCATTTTCTAATCAGTTGCGCTACCCCATCAAATATTTGCATGGGCAGCAACGTGGCATTTTGGTTTAATATGGCATTTTTGGTTTGATATGTATAAGGAAAATGTTGAACGATATGAATGACTTTGAAGTTACCTATAATTGTTTAAAACTCTTGAAGTTTTTTTCTTTTGAGATATTGAACATTTCCTAGTTTGACGACATTTTAAGATGTGCTAAATTATTTTATTTTATAATCAAGGCATATGGTAAATGTGATTAAAACATGTCAAATTTGGCGTGTTTGGTCTACTAGTGAATCATGCATTTTCTTGCATCTTCTTCTTTTTAAAAGAAGTTTAATTTTCTACTAAAAATATCTCTCTACGCAGTGAATTGAAGATTGTTGTAACTTGTAACGTTGGTCAGATGATAAGAAAAGGTTTTTTTTTGTCATTACAAAAAAAGTTAGAAATTAATCAAACTTAGGTTTTTTTTTGTCATTACAAAAAAAGTTAGAAATTAATCAAACTTATTACGACTAAAGGAGAAGACTTCTCAAGAAAACCTACCAAATTTCACAAAATATTAAACATTACATGTGTTCAAACATATAACAGTTTCACTAGAAATATTTTAGAAAGTTTTCAGAGAAGACTTCTCGGAATACTTCTCGAAAGAATTAAATTTAAAACGAAAAATTAAAATATAAGCAAAAAATTAAGCGGATACTAAAATTTAAACGTGAAACACAAATTTGAAGTTAAAAAGTATATCTTATGATCTAGGAAGACACATTAAACCATATTACTTAATATTCTTGAAGTTACTTAACACTTTTGAAAGTTATAAAACATATCTTAAAGTTACTTAACAAGTTTACAAAAACTAACGTAGAAGACTTCCACGAAAATCTTATCGGATTAGTTAGAAACATTAAACACGAATATTGGTAACCTCATAATTAAAATAATTAATTTATGAATTTCATTTAGGAACCTCATTATCAACTAATATACATGAATTAATAGAAAAATGTTAGAAAGTCTTTATATTTTTAGAGAAAATGAAAATTTATTAAACTTTGAAGTAAAGACTTCCACGAAAGTTGTCCAGAAGACTTCTAAATAGTCTTCCATTTATGTCATTTTTGCAATTGAAAATTTACAAAGAAAGATTTCTAGAGAAGTCTACTATACATCAGACTTCTTTGGAAGTTTGCCTTTGTAAATATTTGCTTACTTTTGTTTTTAAAAAAATATTGAAAATACGAGAGAAGGCTTGCCGGTAAGTCTTCTAGGATAAACATGTTACTTTGAGATTGACCGAATTGTGTCATAAATTTGATTTTTTCTAGAAGACTTACATGAAAATCTGCCACCAGAAAAATAAACTTAAATATTACAGTAACCTAGAAGACTTCCAAGTAACTCGTCTCAGGTTACCTTTTCAATTGAAAAATAAAACTTAAATATTTTAATTTTAATTAGAAGATTTCCACGTAAGTCTTCCAATATACGATTGGAAGACTTCCGAGTAATTCGTTTTCCGAAAGATTTACATAAAAGTCATCTAATTATAATTAAATATTTAAATTTTATTTTTAAATTGCAAAAGTAACATGAAACGATTTTCACCGTCAGTGAGAAAACTTCCACCGAGAGTTCGGAAGACTTACAGGGAAGTCTTCTGACGAATGACTTTCATTTAAGTCGTTTAGAGAAAGTCAAATTTCTGACACAATCCGGTCAATTGTAAAACTAACATGTTTATCCTAGATGCATTACCGTGAAGTCTTCTCTTGTATTTTTGAGTTTTTTTTGTTGACAAAAAAGTTGGAAGACTTCCAGAGAAATCGTCTCTAGAGAACACACATAAAGCCAATTTCAAAAGTAACATCTGCATTGACCAGAAGACTTTCCTATAAGTCTTCTAACACGAAAGTACTTTGACGAACATATCTGGAACAAAAAATTAATTTCATACTTTCATCTAGTGAGATAACTTGAATAGCTTTTTTTAGCACACATAATTACACCACGAAAAAGATCCACTTGTTAATGATCAAGAATCATGAGTTTGAACCTTACCAAGTTTAAAATCAAAATCTTAGGTTTTTTTGGATGAATATAGAGAGGAAATTAAAGAGATATAGTTTTAGAGCATAAGAAATTAGATAAGATGATTGAAAATTGATTTTTGTATGCATTAAGAGCTTCAAATTGCTTGTTCATGGTGGTTGGTGTATTGATGAAAATGACAATATTATAAATACTTGATGAAGATAAGGATGATAAAGTAAAATACTCATTTTTGCATAAAGAAAATAATAACATTTTCGTGAATAATCTAAATTTTTGGATATATTGTGGAAATGAAAGTTCCAAAGAGTCATAAGTTAGTTTTGTGTTTGACTTTAAATTTCAAATCGTATTTGCAAAAAAAAAAATTCTTTTTGGTATCACTCAATGTGCATGCACACTTTCTTTTATTTTGAACTGTTAAATAAACTAGTAATTTTAATATAAAAACGATTACGATGTAAAGGATGTATAATACAAATAAAATTATTGAAAGCTTAAAAACGTTGTTAGATTTTATGGAGACTTTTCTATCTAACAAGGAATGTTTTTTATAAATAATACCCAATGATTTAATTTTTAGTGGCACTGGTAACTCTTGATTATATTTGACCTTAAATATTATTTTATATTAATTCCTCATTTCAACCCAATGAATTTGAACTATAGCACATAGTTTCGTTATATACTTTATATATATATATATATATATATATATATATATATATATATATATATATATATATATATATATATTATCGTTTAAGTGGTAAAATTGAACTTTAAATAGTATTTTATTTTATCATTATCACTCTTTTTATAATCTATGTTTTCGATTCTCATGTATAGACCAAGTATAGCTGGCATAAGAAAGAAATATCATAGCTTTAGTTATTAATTTTGGATTTTGCTAATAAAATTCCAAAAAAATTATCTATATTATTAAAATCGGAATACTTTTTGATACTATTTTGAAACATATATCACATTATAAAAAATAGTATAATTTGTAAATAGTGATAGAAATATAAAAAAAAACATGATTAGGTTTTAAGGAAAATTGGAAAGCTATTAAATTATGATAAACTATCTATCTCAGTCAGCTTTAAAATATACGAAAATGATCTAATTTAATTATCTAATACATCTTTTTTCTAAAATTAATAACGAAATTTAAATTATATATATATATTTCAAATCAAAATAATACTTTAAAATTAATTTATATCAAAAAGTGATTCAAATTATACATATATTCAAAAATTGATTTTTACTAAAATATTTTACAATAGCCAATATAAAAAATACGGTCAATATATATAAGAAAATACAATACAAAGCGCAACTTCGAACACCAACTCAAATTATGGTTTTATATTTCACATTAAGTTTTAAAACTATAATATATGTGATTATTTATATGATGGTACGTAAAAATACTATTAATTATATAATTACTTATATGATGGTACACATAAAATATGATTAGTTATATAATGACACATATATGATATACAATAGTGAAATGAAAAACAAATAGAAACATTTTTTTTAAAAAAACACATATATGATATATAATAGTGACACTAATTATATATATATATATATATATATATATATATATATTAATGTTTAAAGAATCAGTTAAACATGGATATTCAGATATCCATTCAAATACAAGTTGTTTTTTTTGGATGTCGGGTTTTAGGATTTTGAAATTAAGTCTCGCATGGTCTTAAAATTTATGTGTAGGCTTCGAGTTGGATCTTTCCGGGTTTGGATGAGTTCGGTTCAGATGCATAGAAACCTAAAAATATTCAAATAACCAATATATATGAATCAGGTTTGGATTTTGTACATAAATAACGATATTACAAGATTTGGTATAGGTCTTTTGAATGCAATTAGTTATATGACATCACATCTAAAATATACAGCTCTAATCATGAAAATAAATATCACTGGGTAGAAATGTAAAAATCAATACTGGCGCGAGTGCTTGGATGAAGCTCTAGCTATAATTAAATTGCGCATTATCTTGTCCGAGTAACCATGAAAAACTACCCCTACTAACTATTGGTTTACATAAAACTTTTTTAAGAGCAATAGTCCGTAGTTAATATATATATATATAAAAGGATCATCACTCAAAAGTTAAAAAATATATATACATAGGCCACTGCAAACACACCAAATAAAATTAGAGTTATTTGATCTTGATCATACGAAATTGATATCTACCAAAGTTTTTGATCACTTTGCCATCAAAGTTTTTGATATGTAAGGGATTTCTTGATATCCACCAAAGTTTTTGATCTTTGTTTCCTTAATTTTTTGAAAAATTGAAGGTTTTCTTATAGTTATGATACATAATTGAGTAGAGTTCATTAACTTAACTGAAAATAATTTCAGTCATTGTTTCATAGAACTTCAGTTTGAGTGATATCTAAGACGAAACTAATATTACGGACCTGAGAGATTAAAGTTTCGATTCAAACCTCCTAGTAATTCATATATATATATATATATATATATGATTTGGTAGGTCATTCAAACTATTCCATTATAGATTTTAATTTATTGAAAAGTGGATAAACCTAAAAAACTATATATAAACGAAAAAGTCTTATCTTATTTTTAGAAAAGGTAAAATACGTTAAATACTAAATGGAGGTAGTATAAATCGAACTTGACAACAAAGAATGCCCTTTCCAAAAGTATATTAAAAACTTGACAGCAGCCTAATTCCATTTTTGATTAGAAAATTTTGAAATTATGACCTTTATACAAAGTCAGAATGAAAAAAAAATCTTCGGTCAAATGAAAAATAAACTAATAAAAATAGAAATGAGCTAAAACTAGACACAAGGTCGTTGTTTTTTATCGACCCACATTTATTTGTCAACTAACAAAAAGTTGACACTAATAAAACTAATTATGATATGTTTAGTTATGACTTTGCTGTCAAATTAAGCAAACAACTGAAAACTACACTTAATTATTTTCATTGATGTGATGACGAATATGTTTTCTCAGTCCATAAAAAAATCAGAAAACATATTTTTGGTAAATTATTAAAATAAGAATGAGTTGAATTCAACTAGTCTGACAAATTTAATCAAAATCTACAAAAGAAAACGGTCTTCAAAATAATACCTGGATAAAGATAAGTATCATTTTTGCTCTTTATTCAATTTCTATTCTATTTATATATAAGTCATAAGTTAAGTTATGAATTATCATTACATATTCCGACGTGGAACGTATACTATGGTCTGAAATGAGTCTAGATGACAAAAGTCACTGAAATTATTGGTCAACGTGAAGGCTTTAAAAATTCACCCTTTGCTGTTTTGTTTTTGACTGGAAAAATCTTTGTGGAATGTTACTGGTCTTTGTGGCTGCCAAATTTGCATTTATCTCGACACTCGGGTGGTCCATTCCAATGTCTGCCACTATCATAATACTAATCCTAGCTTTTATGAAATAAGATTTTCAACCATATAATATTCAGGCACTCTAAAAATGTAGAGACAATACTGAATTCTATAAGTTTTAGTATTTGATTAATACAAAACCTTTTAACTTTCTTTTTTTTTCATTTTGTTGCTCTTTCTATGTGTCAGGTGAACAGCATCATATCGTTGATGAAAATATTAAAGAAACAAATAATAATGTAGAGAGAAGAAAACATTGATTAAAGTTGAAACATCAATACGTGTTTGAGTCCATTATTGAAGAGAAGGTGAAGATCTCAACCTTCTCCAATGAATGTGACATATCTTTGATTTTTTTTTCTCAAAAATGAAAAGAAATCGTATAAAAAACATAAAGACTCCTCTAATTATTTTGAATACCAAATCAGAACACATCTACTGTTTATGTTTAATAAAAAGGGCACACTGCAACTGTTCCAATCTTTAAGTTCTGTTTATGCCGACATGATATTTGCAAAACTATTTTATTTTTATGTAAACTTTGCTTTTGAGGTATTTATCGGTTACTAGGCCGATCGGTAGCATATGAGAAAAAAATATTTGGTCCTCATGAAATTAAACATTACCTTCTAAAATTTGAATAGATTTGAAAAGTAAAATATTTATTAAATTGGAACTAAATTTAAGATTCCAAGAGCGAATAATTCACAATTCTAAAAATTTGTACCTCTTAAAATAATAAAAAAATGATATAGGACTTAATTATTTAGTCATTCCGACCCACAAATATAGCATTTATAGGAGGTAGCGCTCATAGAATTTTAGAAAAATTAGAATATACTATAACTACTTTACACGTTTCAAATTTTTCAAAATTAAAAGTGGTTTTAGATAACTTTTGTGGTTCGGGGATGGTGATGACGATAAGGTAAATATTTTTGAAGAAACAATATAAATATAAAATCTAAATATATAATTAAGTATTTTAATTGAAATAATACACACACACATCTATATATATATATATATATATATATATATATATATATATATATATATTTTATGTTATATTATAAAACTTTGAAACAAAATATGTGCCATAATGTTTAGGTATTAATTATATACATATATATATATAAGCCCACAAATACTTTTTAAATTTTAATACTGATTTTATAAAAATAATTTTTATATTTCTTATAATAATATAATTTAATATTTCTATAATTATTTAAAGTGTTAATATTGTTAATTTATTATTTAACAACTGACGTATATGGTAATAAACGAATCAAAATATACTAATTTGTAATCGTTATACCAGATGTATAATTATTCAAAAACATTTAAAACCATAACTATCCGCATTAGTAAACTCTCAAAACTGCATATGCAACCACTGTATTTACACCGGTCATATCCCTATTACATGATGTTATTTCTTTGTTGATGAAATATGTTCGTCCCTTAGTCCAATAAATAAAAGTTAGATATTGTTTGTTGTCTATTGTTTCATGTTATATATAACTTAACCATAAAATTAGTCATGGGTAATGAATCCCATAAATA
Source organism: Moricandia moricandioides (assembly GCA_905132885.1). Classification (NCBI taxonomy): domain Eukaryota; kingdom Viridiplantae; phylum Streptophyta; class Magnoliopsida; order Brassicales; family Brassicaceae; genus Moricandia; species Moricandia moricandioides. The sequence goes on from CAJHQQ010001150.1 coordinate 66,936, forward strand.
AAGACTTAAGGGAAAGCAAATCCCATAAATAAAGACTTAAGGGAAATGCTTGTCTGATCAGACAAATTTCTAGGACTGTCATGGCTTGCCTGTGCCTGAATTCAGAAAAAATTGTGAAAAAGAGTTTTTAAGTTCATTAATCTTTTTACACTTTAAGGTCTGAATTTCAAATCTATAAAAGGTGGAACAAAGGTTTACAGGAAATCTACAACATGGCACAAAGAGTATTGTCAAGTGTGGATCTAATTAGGTGCATATAGACATATTTCTCATAAGACATATAGAATTATTAGTTGTAAAATTGTCTGAAATATTTCTTATAATTTGTAATAATAATTATCAAATGCTAAAAAAAAATTAAAGCCAAGAATGGGAACTAAAACCAACTTAAAATTGGTTCGGATCGAAAATGATCATAACTATTTTATCCCTTCAAATCCATAAATATCATTTTAGTTTCGGATGGTATTCATAAGATAAAAAAACAAATGTTTACTTATTTTGAATATTATTACTATAATTTCAGTATCTCAATTTTTTTTTGTTTATATATATTTTGAATATTCAGATGATAAATATCTAAAACAAAATTATTCAAAATATAGAGAAAGCATTTATAACAAACATATTTTATGAAACATTCTAATATTCAAACTTAAAGTAACAAGAATAACCAGATCAAAATAAAATAACCATCAAAACAAAAGATCTTATAAAAAAAATTAGTTGTTCTACCTAAAAGATCTAACTAACAAATTTAAAACTGAAAAATCAGATCAATATATTATTAATTTCTGAATGTCTCCGAAATTCCTCTAAAACGTAATATGTGGAACCAATTGGTTGTTATCAAAACCAATCTATATATCCAAATGCCCCATAGAAATTTAAGTTGATGTCTCATATATCAAAATAATGAAATGAAAAACAGAACTGGACGTAATTGTATCTTATTCACAGGTCCCCACTCAGACACATTTTCGTTCCAACTCTCACACAATAACCACTCATTTTCACAAATTTGTTTCAAATCCACCCAATAAAAGCAATAAAGACTTAAGGGAAGTCAACAAAAATGACAAGAAACAACAAGGACCACTTTGAAATTTCCACTATAATTTTGTTACATGGAACCTTCGCTGAAACCTGCTACAACGCTACTTACTCGGTGTATCCACGTAAAACCAGAAACTCTATATATACAGAGAGACCAAACTCACTTCCCAAGACATCAAACCATACTTTCAGAACCTCAACAGAACAATAACAAACACAACTTATTAAATCCCCTTTGAAGAAACAAGCGAAACAAAAATGGTAGCTTTGACTTCAGAGAAGCAAGACCAGAACCTACTGTCAAGAATGGCCGCCGGTGACGGTCACGGCGAGAACTCAGCTTATTTCGACGGATGGAAAGCTTATGAAGAAAACCCATTTCACCCAGTTGATAGACCCGACGGAGTTATTCAGATGGGTCTCGCTGAAAATCAGGTAATTACAAACAAAAGATCCAAACTTTGTTTTCTCTTTTATCTTTCTATGAACCTAAAAAAAAAACTAATCTTTAGCTTCTCAATTTTGTAGCTTTGTGGAGATTTGATGCGTAAATGGATTTTAAAACATCCAGAAGCTTCGATTTGTACACCAGAAGGTGTGAATCAGTTCGGCGACATTGCGATTTTTCAGGATTATCATGGCTTGCCCGAGTTCAGACAAGTAAGTTCGAGTTCTTGTGATCTTACAAAACACAATCACTTTTGTCTGAATGATTTTAAATTTTGATTGTTGCTTTCTCTTATTGTCTTCAGGCAGTAGCGAAGTTTATGGAGAAGACAAGAAACGACAAAGTGAAGTTTGATCCTGACCGGATCGTCATGAGCGGCGGCGCAACCGGAGCACACGAGACGGTTGCTTTCTGTTTAGCTAATCCCGGCGACGGTTTCTTGGTCCCGACTCCTTATTATCCAGGGTACGTTCCGGTTCATGAGATCTGATTAGATTTTGGTTTAATCTGGTTTTGGTTTGATCTAACTTGGTTTTGGTTTGGTTTCAGGTTTGATAGAGATTTGAGATGGAGAACCGGGGTGAATCTTGTACCGGTTACTTGCCATAGCTCTAACGGGTTTAAGATCACGGTGGAAGCCTTGGAAGCTGCGTATGAAAACGCGCGTGAATCGAATATTCCGGTTAAGGGTTTACTCATAACCAATCCTTCGAACCCGCTCGGTACGACGTTAGACCGGGATTGCTTGAAATCTTTGGTTAACTTCACCAATGACAAAGGGATCCACCTTATTGCTGATGAGATCTATGCAGCCACTACCTTTGGTGAATCCGAGTTTATAAGTGTTGCAGAAGTCATCGAGGAGGTCCCTGATTGCAACCGTGATTTAATCCATATTGTGTATAGTCTATCAAAAGATATGGGTTTACCCGGTTTAAGAGTCGGTATAGTCTACTCTTACAATGACCGGGTGGTTCAAATTGCGAGGAAGATGTCGAGTTTCGGTTTGGTTTCGTCTCAAACACAGCATCTAATCGCCAAAATGTTATCTGACGAAGACTTTGTAGACCAGTTCATCCGCGAGAGCAAACTACGGTTAGCTGAAAGACATGCAGAGTTAACCACCGGTTTAGACGGTTTAGGAATTAATTGGTTAAAGGCCGGAGCCGGTTTGTTCATATGGATGGATTTAAGAAATCTCTTGAAGACAGCTACATTTGACTCAGAGATGGAGCTGTGGCGTGTGATCGTCCACAAGGTGAAGCTGAACGTTTCTCCAGGCGGTTCGTGCCATTGCCACGAACCGGGATGGTTTAGAGTATGTTTTGCGAACATGGACCATAAGACGATGGAGACGGCTCTAGAGAGGATCAGAGTGTTTACTAGTCAGCTTGAGGAGGAGAGTCTGAAACAGACTAAACCGATGGCTAAGAAGACGAAGAAATGTTGGCAGAGTAGCCTCCGGTTAAGCTTTAAGGACACGAGACGGTTCGAGGAGGGCTTCTTCTCTCCTCACTCACCGATGCCACCTTCTCCCCTTGTACGTGCACAGATTTAAGACCGTTTCAATTTTTGACTAAGACCAAGTTGTCGTAAATTGAAAGATCAGTGCTTTAACATTGATTGTGACATTTTGTCTGATTAAATGTATAGCTACGACTATCAAGTTTAATAATTTTATAATGTACCTCTTGTAAGTTTAAGCAGTTGAATAAGATATAGAGAAACAAAAATAGTATTCAATAAAAAAATAACTCAAGTAAGTTTTATAAAAAACATAGATATACAATTATTCTTTTAAGGTTAATTAATTTATGCTTAGGTTTATAGTTATGAGGTTAGGTTTTGAAAGTGAAATTTAAAATTAAAAAAATATCAAAATTTTCACAATAGAAAATATTATTTCTATCATTTTTTTAGATAATTTTAGTGACAAAAACTTTTAAAAAAATATTTGAGAATTTTCTAATATATACGAGAAACCATAATTTCTACCGTATTAAACGGATCTATATAGATGTGATTTCTAGCAAGAACATTTATGTCAATATCAGAAAGAAAACTCAAATTTGATGAATTAGTTGTTATTAGGGCCTGTTCGTTTCTCTATCTGTCATTTCCATTCGGATAATCTATTTATGTGATCCATCTAGATGATCCATCCAAATTTTAGGGGTTGTACGTTTCTCCATCTAGATAAGCCATCTAGATGAGCAATCTGAATGGATTTTATGTTCGTTTCTTTTTTTTCTATTTTCATCTAGATGAGTTTAATAAATACATTACAAATATACCTCTATTTTGATTTAATCACTTTTTATATTAATTTTAACTTAACTAATTTTTATTATTTAGTATAAAATATATTTACACTAAAATTAATTTTAAATTAGCATTTTGACATTTATAAATTTTTATTTAAATTTGCATTAAAATTTTAACTACAACTATAGCTTCTAATAAAACTTAAAGTAGAAACTCAAATTTAAATAAACTTCCAAACAACTCAAAGTACAAATTTAATTTTTACAAAACTCATATATTTATGAATGCTTTATGTTTTATGATAATTTGAACAAATGGTTTCTAGTGTACTCAGTCTTTAATATGTGTGTGATGTCGATGGATGCAGATTCTTGATGCCTTCTCATACTATAGTATTAGTAATCACCACACCAAAACCACAAAAACGTGTTTTTACGGTTTTGGCGGGAAAACGTGTTTTTACGGTTTTAGCGGGAAAACCTGTCTTTCTCGTTTTGCAGGAAAACGACGATTTTGGCGGGAAAACATGTTTAATGGTTTTGGCGGAAAAACAATTTTTGGCAAGAAAGTACATTTTTGCGGTTTTGGCAGGATAACGCGTTTTTGCGATTTTGACGGGAAACATGTGTTTTGTGGTTTTGGCAAGAAAACACGTTTTGCGGGTTTGGTGGGAAAACACGATTTGGTAGGAAAACATGTTTTGGCAAGAAAACACATTTTTTTGCGGTTTTGGCGGGAAAACACGTTTTTACGGTTTTGGTGGGAAAACATGTTTTACGGTTTTGGCGAGAAAACGTGTTTTTACAGTTTTGGCGGGAAAACATGTTTTTGCGGTTTTGGCGGGAAAACGTGTTTTTGCGGTTTTGGCCGGAAAACGTGTTTTTGCGGTTTTGGCCGGAAAACGAGTTTTTGCGGTTTTGGTCGGAAAACATGTTTTTGGGGAAAATACGTTTTTGGGGTTTTGGCGGGAAAATGCATTTTTGGCGGGAAAACATGTTTTTGCGGCTTTGGCGGGAAAACATGTTATTGCGGAAAAACATGTTTTTACAGTTTTGGCGGGAAAACGCGTTTTTGCGGTTTTGGCGGGAAAACGCGTTTTTGCGGGAAAACGCGTTTTCACGGTTTTGGCGGGAAAACACGTTTTTGCGGTTTTGCCAAGAAAACACGTTTTTGCGATTTTTTTGCGATTTCGACGGGAAAACGCGTTTTTGAGGCTTTGGCGTGAAAACACGTTTTGGCGGAAAAACACGTTTTTATGGTTTTGGCGGGAAAACACATTTTACGGTGTTGCGGTAAAACTTGTTTTGGCGGTAAAAAACATTTTTGCGATTTTTGCTAGGAAAATGAGTTTTTACTATTTTTGTGGAAAAATATATTTTTCCGTTTTTGGCGGAAAAATATTTTTTGTGGTTTTAGCGGATTTTTTTTTATTTTAGTAGGAAAATACGGTTTTATAATTTTTTGTGAGTGAAAAATGATATTACCTTTAAGCTTATAATTTTTTTTAATGTATAAGAGGTATAATAGACATTATACTATTTTGACAGAACCATCTCTATCGAGATGATCCAAATTGGTTGAGCCGGATGGATTTTAAAATTAAGCCTAAAATTTTAAAATCTTTTAGATTAGCCATCGATATGGATTGTACTTTTAGTGATTAAACAAACAAAACTCTCATTTACATCTGGACGACTCATCTGGATGGTGAAATAATCAAAATCAAATCTAACCAAACCATTGGTTCAACCAGCATAAAAAGGAATCAGACATGATAAAACTCCTCAAGTATGGAAACGGTTTAAAATTAGCCATACCAGACGAGAGATAGGGGAAGCTTTATGGCTTCGAAGCTATGTGGTAGAATTAGAAATATATTTTAGCCCACGGTCCATGGAGAACCAGTTTCAGTTTCCCTACACATTATTTACCAAATGAATTTTTAACTTTGCTCAAATGTAGTCTCTTTAATTTTCTTTTATCAAAGTACTCTCTTTAATTAGTTGTGTAAATTTGAATCAAAGTGGTTCCTTAAGAGAAAGCTATACATGTATTTAGTTTTGTACATATAGAGGCCCTACTTGTAGAAAAACTTTCGAAACAATTTGGCAAAAGAAACTCAAATTTCATCCTCTGTATAGTTGCATATATCAAAAGTTTTATATCTCAACAAAATAAGAAATCACAGGAGAGTATCTAGTTTCTTTAATTTTAGTTTTCTTTATCTTGATAGGATTTGAACACATGGTGAAGATTTGAAGATGTCATCGTTTACTAGTCTTCCACAAGACAGTGAGATGGTACCATAATTTCTTGTGAATGTTTCATTGATCTTGTGTGGCCCATTACTTTCATCACAAACTTCCTAGGATTTCTTACATATGTGATTGACAACATATTTCTTGATTAATCAAAGAGTATACATGATAGTATGTATCGTCCTCATTGTTTTCATGGTTTTCACATTCTGATTTTTTCTTTTAATTTTTAGTTTTCGGATCTTGATTCCTAATTTTTTTGTTTTTGGTTTTCAGTAGCTTTTTTTCCTTTTCTTTTTAATACAGCAATGGTGATTTTAGATTTTAGCTTTAAATTTTTATTTTGAATCTTTTATGTAGATTTTTTTTTGTTTTTCAAAAATTTGAATAATAATTTATTTAATTTTTAATATGTTTCTTTTTAAAAAAAAATTGACAGAATTTATTTAATTATTTATAAAAAAACTTTAAATTATTAGAAGAATATATTACAACATTAACAAATAGTACCAATAGATTATTAGAAAATATGTAAATTTTGTATAAAGTAAATTTAAAACAATTAAATTAATTTTATTGATAAGATTAAGAAAAAAGTTCTTGATATAAATTATTTTGAGAAATTGCAAAAAATATCATAAGTTAAGTACCACTTTGCAAAAATACTTTCAATCAAAAAAATATTACCATTTGGGTTTACACTTTAGTGATTATTATTTTGGGTTTAGTGTTGAAGGGGTAGGGTTGAGTTTTTAAATGTTTTATAAATATTTAGAAAAAATAATTTAGTCTATTTTCATCATAATTTAAGGTATTTTTGAAAATTGACATTCATTAAAGGTAAATTTGCAAAATGGATCAAACTTATGGTAGAATTACAATTTCCCCAATTATTTTCATATTTTAATATGTTAAACAATTGATTTTTATTAAGCCTTATTAGTGTATATTAGATAACTTTTTTATATTTTTAAAATAATGTATAAGTATAGTAATATTTTAAATAAAATAACAGAAAATGAAAATTCCGTCATACAAATATTATAAAACCATGAAATTTTGGATTTTAGTTTTTTTAAAACAAATAGATAATTATTTTTAAAAAATTAGATTCTCTTTATTTTAAAGAATCCATTTTTCAACAATCTTGATTGGATGTAAAAAAGTTTTTGGATAAACAAAAACCAAAAACTATTCCAAAACTGAAAACAATCAATCTAAATATAAGACCTTGCTTTTATAAAGTTATTGTGCTGCACTTGAGGCAGTAACACATTTTGACCCTTTAGCAATTGGAGGCACTTGGAAATGGTGTCAGCTACCGTAGATTTTCCCTAAGGAATTGGATCGAACAGGTGCACATATTATCTCCTCAGTTTTCATATATATATATATATATATATATATAATATTCTTGGACTTCTGTAGGGTAACTACAAATAGGAATTCTTGGAAAATGACCAAGCATATTTTAGTGGAGCCTATCTACCCCATTATTTGGTTAACATCGAGCTGTCTCTCCCGCTAATGACAACCGCGTTTCTACTAGTATCAGTGTTAACGCCAACCGCGCTTCTACAAATATTTTTGAATTTGGAGGTGATCCAAACCTAAGACCCGACTAATTCTTCCAGGCTGGAAGCAATAGTTAGTAATACCGAAACATGGCGTAAACCCGTCCTCCCAACGGAAATTGAACTATGAACACAATGAAACCGATTCCAAACGCTCAACCACTATTCCAACGCATCGTTAATGACTCAATATAAATATTTTTTCTTCATATTTGTGTCTTCGCTACATCTAATTCACTATATCTTTTACTTGCACATATATTTTATGAGGGGAAGTTAATGAAAATAGACAATCAGAACCATGCATACCATTTGGAGAAATATATATGCCTTAAACCACAACCCATTTAGCAATTTTCAGGGTCGCAATAATTAGTTAAGAATTTGATAGAGTTTAAGATTTTATTATTACTAAACTCGCGTCTATAATTAAATAGTTTAGAATATGTTAAAAATAATATTATAGTAAACAAAATCAACCATTTGAAAAATAAATAAATTTAGAATAAAGTGCTTTAGCCTTTTGATTTTCTCAGTATTTTTCTTTGGATAATTAAAAATATATGTTTAACTTTCATTTTTATATTTTCAGTATCATCACCTACTTTGTTATTAACTCTGTTATAAATATTAAAAAATAGAGAAAGTAGTAAACCTATAAATTTTTCTTCCAAACTTAACATACCGAATTAATCTTTAGAAAAAATATCATAGAATATACTTATTTATCTTATAAAAACAAACAAAACTAAAACATCATGTTTGGGTCTAGTATTTATAGATTATGATTTATATTTTATATTATGAAAGAACTTTTAATTATTTTAATAATGTTATTTTTTCTAATTTTAGAAATTTATTTTAGTGATGTTAAGTTTGGAACTAAAACTTATAAAGTGTCATTTTAGAAAATTTTCCAGATATTTATTCCTTTTAGTGACCATTTTCACTTATAATTTACTTCATTTAAGATTATATTTTGCTCAATTTTTTTAAACATTTTTGTTTTTTTTTATTTAGTTTTTTAGAGATATAAACTAAAATGATAACTTCTCCAAAGTATTTTTAAAAAAAAAAAATTCTTCTTTTTTTTTTCTCAATCAATTATCACAATTTCATAAATTCTGCTCTTCTTATAAATTTATCCATACTTATTTCATTTAATGATATTTTATTAATATTTGCTTATCAAGCAATTACCACTTTATTAGATAAAAAATATTTTCTGAAAAAGTAAAATTTTCATTCTTAAAACTTTAATTTGTGTATAAAATTTATGGCTGAATTTCCTTAGGCTTTAAAACTTGTAAGCATGGTAGGATAGAAAATATATATCTTCAGGAAAATACTGCACTAGTTAATAGATTACTATATCTGTTCACTTTTTTTTTCTTGTTCCTGTAAATTTTGAGATCCCACCATAAAGTGTAACTATTAGCTAGAATCTATAAGAGCAACATCATCAGCCATTATAAAGTTCAAAAATAGAATCTTCTCTCCTATACTATCAGCAAATCTCAAAAATTTACAAAGCCATGTGTTTTTCTTGCTTAATAATTTCTTTTTAAAATGTTTAAATATTACATAAATAACTTACTGGAGATATTTAAAATATTAATGTAATATGTGTAGATATTCAGTTAAAGAGACTCATGGCTAATGTTACCTTAAGCCATGCAACATATTTCCTTAAAAGTATATCACCCTATAAGAAGAATTCATGAGGTCAATATGCTTCTTTTTTGCTGTGATTCTCTCTATACAATTATAGTTTGAGTTTGAAGAAAAGTAAGAGCTTTTTTTTTTGCGTAGTACATAGTTATAATAAATTTTTAGAACAACAAGTTCTATTTATAATTAAAATTTAGTAAATATTTTGTATTATTGAATTTTAGTTTTTAAGTTCATTGGTTTAAAAATAAAACAATAAAAGTAATTATTTGTAATTTGGTTTAAGCAATTTCGTTTAAATTTTTCATTTTGAATTGATTTAAAATTAGATAAAATTTAATATATTTATTTTATATTTTATAAAAAAGAAAAAATTATTTATTTAAATTTATTGATTATATTTTATACGTTTTAATAATTATTTTTGTATGTTCTACATATGAAACATTAAGCTAATAAAATACATAAGAGACATTAAGCTGATAAAAAATACTTTAATAATTTATCTAATAAACCAACAATAGTAATTTATTACGATTAAACATGAATGAATTTAATACTATGGAAACTTGATTAATTATTTTATTACATAATTTAATAGATTTACCTACAATATTAAATATCATCAAAATTTTGTTTTGATTAGTTGTATCTCAAATTTTTATGTGCCACCACAGACTTATAATTAATTATGACTATATATATTAATGAAAATAGTGCTATATAGTTATTCTCTTTGTTCCATAATATAAGATGTTTTGGAGAAGTTGAGATGTTTTAAAATATAAGTTGTTTTGATATTTTAAAGATACTTTAACTTTATTGAAAATTGGTTAACCAATAATATTTAACTGCATTATTTATGATTGGTTAACTAATTTTCAATTTATATTATTAATAATATTATTTTCTAAAAAGTAAGTTTCTTAATTTTTGTACATTTTCAAACAAAATATCTTATATTATAGAACAGATGGAATATATTATTAATTTATTTTGAGTAATGTTACTTATGATTTAAGTGAATGATAATACATGATTTATTAGCGCATTCCAAAAGATTGACCAAAAATACAAATCTACATAAATGAAATTCTCTAATGTATTTCAAAATTAATTTGATACCATATCACAATTAGCTTGATTATATAATATTTATATTATATTTATAAATGACATATCATCTTTTTTACGGGAATCAATGTGGTGATAACTACCTGATCGTCTTTTGGGTGGAGAATGGTTCGAGTTGTTGCTAACAGCCTTCCTTTGTGATAGATTTTGAATAATGGAAACTACCGCCTTCCACCAGCCAGAACTAAAAGTCAAGTACGCCTTTAAATTCATCTAATTACCATCAAACAACAGTTGAATCCGCTAAATTCCTATCTCCTGTTTAAATAAACAATTTAATGAGAAAAACAAGCAGAAACGAAGCAGGCTTAGTTCACATAGACGAAATTTATTCACTATTAATTATAAGGATTGAAAGTTTTAAGCCGAGTAGAGATGATTTAGGACAACACTGAAACACCTCCACTTAGAAATATTTGAAACACGTTAAAAAAAATCAAGTAAAAATTAAGGTAAACTTTAACAAAGAAACGAAGAAACACTACCACTTTATTTAATGAAAAACAATAATACTAAGTACTAAATATCTTTTTTTCTACAAGAAGAATATTTTTATAAAATTCCTAAACATTATCCAAGTTCAAAATACCCTTTTTCTGATAGTCTTTATAGTCTCGCACTTCGGTCCACAAAATCTACTTTCATCGCAAAATGAGGCATGAGTATACAAAATTACTTAGAGAGGACGCTCAAAACCGCCCACATGCAACTCAATAATCAAGCAATCAAATTCCACATGCCATTCTAACAACCTAGTAATCCCATTTTATTCACCTATCAATCTCATTCTATTAATCTAGCAATCCATTTTCATGATTTCTTACTTACTTATCCGTTTTCATTTGAAACTAACAACCTAACATCTGATTCTATAATTCATTTACTTGAATAATTCCTAACATTCTGACCCAAAGGTCCATCAACCTGCAGCCGCAGCCAAACCTGCAATAATAGCCAAATCTGCGGCCGTAGCCAAACCTACGGCATGAGGCCATAGCCAAACATGTGACTGTAGCCAAACCTGTGATTGTAGCCAAACCTGAGGCAGTAGTCAAACTTGTGACCTGTCGGTCCATTACGGCTCATACCCAATCTGCAAAAGTACATAACAACCGAAGCCAACATAGGGCCCAACGCCAAAAACGATCATATCATCTTTTACGGCCTGAAGCCAAAACAAACTTTCCATATTTCCTAACATTTTCTTAATCTCGTAGTTTTCTTATTTACTTCTTAACTTAACCGCTTTGCTTAACAATTTTCCCTTTAACTTGCCATTTGTTTTAGATCAAATCCTATGTTTCCATACAAACATTTCCATTCATTTTACCATCAATTCACACAATCTAGCATGACATATCCTAAGAACACGTAGAATGTTCTTCAATCCCCGAAGATCACTTCAAAGAACGAATTTTCCATAAAACACACGATTCATTCATACATCTTAGAATATCAGATATAATTCGCTAATAACTATGCTATCGAGTTGCCACGAATCATATCATAACCTTAGTTGAATCTCAAGGATTAGAAGACTCTGATCTTTCTAGCGGTTTTCGGCAAACACTCATTTTCTCCTCCTCGTTCGGTCCTCCTTCTCGAACTCCTCTCACCAAAGGCTTGTTTAAGCTCTGACTTCTCTCTAGATTCATTTTTGAGTTGTGTGAGAAATGAGAACCCAAGTTTCCTTTTTATAGAATTCTTGGACTTGTTCACCACGCCGAATACTTAATGCTAGTTTTCTTATTTGGCTTGGTCAAAGATCACCATCAATGCTTGATCCCTTCTCTTTGATATTTTCCTTAACTGATTCCCAAAAATCCGACTTTCCTCTGCATAATCCCGCAATGATAATTATTCAAACTCTCCTTAGTTGAAACCCGCACTGCCCGGTATCCAAACATTCCTTAATTAACTTTGTGGTTATGTTCATTCTTTGCATATACATGGATTGCTTCATTATCGGTTTACCATTACTCAACATTCCAAGTGTTCACTGAGCATCAGATACTTAGCCAAAATCCATCTTAACCATCTGAGCCTTCATGAATACAAGTGTTTCCACACTTAGAAAAATAAACTATTCGAAGAATAAAACCTCTCACGAGCTATTTTCTTTGAAATGAAAATACTCTGGGAGCGGGTTGTTACAACTCTCCCCCACACAAAATTTCTCCTTGAATTCATGTCAACCGGCTAATGAACATCTAGCGGCTGAAATAACTCTACACATGTCAGACATATCTTTCTTGTATGCATTTTTATTGCTTTCTGAAACTGATCTTTTCTATATACTACTCTTCGGCTAAAGAATTTCTTTTCTTGTTACTTTCTTATCTAGCAGCTTGACAATTCTGACCTTAAGTCGTTACACAATAGTGGAGAGATATAAATTTTCGTGTAAGAAAATTCACCAATAACAAATAGTTCTTCCAGTTTTGTCATCGATCCAAAAGACAAGACCAAAACATTCTTGTGTCATCAATCAATAGTAGTACCGCTTAAGATTATGGTGAATCTTCATCGCCTCTGGACGTATGTTGAACTTAGACTGATCTAGTTCCTCCATCTCCTTCTCTCTCAATTCCTTATTTCTTGGGTCACATACACGTGCACTTAAAATGATTGTCTCATTATTGGTTTTCCAATATCCCAAAATACCATCACCACTCTTCCTAACCAACAAAACATTGTCTCGTTTGAGCCAGTAGGATCTGAAACAGCAAGTCATCTTAATCAACCACTTCATCATCCATAGCAACTGATTCAAATAAAAATGCATTGGCTAGAAACATTTCAACCATTACAATAAACCATTATGCTTCCTTCTCTACTAAGACACCTGTCTTCCAGCGATTAATCGCATCTACCACTAAATTAAACTTCCTCAAGTGGTGGGTTATATCCAAATCATAGGCCATAACCATATCCATCCATATTTGTTTCTTAGGTTCAACTCCGGTTGAAAAGAAAAATATACCAAAATATGTTATGATATGTGAACACTGAACAATTTTTTAATACTAATATGACCGCAAAATTTTAGGAAAATAATAGCACTGCCTGCTCTAAGCCATCCATCAAATGAAATCATCCTTAATTTCTTTTACTTCTACCACGCTTTAGCTGCGCCACTTTCGTCTTAGTCAATAATTTAACATGATCAATTGTTTCCTCCCTCTGTGCATTCAAGTCATATGTCAAGACATCCATTCACAACGTTCTCAACATCGCATTCAACCATTCTGCTTGCTCAACCAACATGACGAATAGGCAATATCACATTCCTTTAACAACTTGAAACACATAAGTACGATCTTAAATGAGAAAATGCATAATAACTCCTACATGGGTAGTACTATCACCGACATACTCAGTCGCCGCTCTTTCTAAACAAAAAAAAACTTTCTTTGCATGGTGTTTCTCACCATACTCCATATCCTTTTGGTCAAACCAGTCAATGGTTCAACAAATTTGCAGCGTCTTTTACAAACTGATGATTCTTACCCACTAATCTGACGAAGTTTCTGATCTTTATCGAAATACTAACTTTCCTTTTCCAGTCCAATCCTAATTCGTCTTTTCTTACAATCTATGTTATCTTGGTAATGCGCCAACAAGTCCAATATGAGAATTCCTATGTACCATTGACCAAATATGTCCATGCTCTCCACCATCATTGTCAATTCTCGATAATAGATTGCGACTTAAGAATCTCATTGTCTGCTGCATGATCCGATATTATCTCTTCCTTAATTTTTTAAAATATATATGTCCAATTCTAATTGAGTTCTTGACACAAAAGGAAACACCTGTAGTAAAATAAAGTATGGGTTTCACCACCCCGCCACTTACAATCGGATTGACTCCATCCTTACGTCCAACTTGAGTACATTTAGTGTCACGTTGCTCTTAGATCCCTAACCACACACACATCCTTCTTTCACTTCCATTGATGCAATTCTTCTTTCAACAAGTGCCACACTACCACATAAACACCCAACACTTAATTCCTTAAGACATTAACTTCGGTCTTTTTCGGCTATATTAAACTTAACATTTCTGAATGTATCAGTTTGCCAAGTAGTCAACCATCAGTCCATGTCGAATGTTTCTTTATATCCTTCTATGATCGATTTCACTCCTTCACCATAGTAGACATATCTAGATCCATCGCGCACAACTTTAAGCATATTTCCTCCAGTAAGTGGCCAAACATGATTTCTTCATCACATACCCTTCAAGGCACCTACTCAATAGTTTTTCCATCTTAGAAAACCCTTAAGTTAGTTTTCACTAACTTCCTATAAACCTTTGAACAAAATTTCACTTAGTCCTTTGCTAAGCAATCCAATCATAAACACATTACCAAATATACCTTAGCAACATCACACAACACATCCTTCGTGCGAGACATAGAACATCGATTCCTTTCCACCCTTACCCACAAATCCCATTTTCAAAACGTGGCCAGCCACGACATAATTGACTGGCCTGCCTCTCTCTGATACCAAATTAAAACAACCCAACCCTGAAATATTTGAAAAACACGTTAAACCTTCTAAGTACAAATAAAGTCAAACTTGAACAATGAAATGAAGTAACACTGCCACTTTATTTAATCAAAAGCAAGAAAAAATATTGAATATCTTTTTGTCTACAATAAGAATATCTTTCTAAAACTCCCAAACATTACCCAAGTTCAAAATACCACTTTCCCGATGGTTTTATAGTCTCATGCTTTGGTCCACACAATCAACCTTACCTTCATCGCAAAAGGAGGCATGATTATACAAAATTACTCAGCGAGGACACTTAAAACCGCGTAGATGCAACTCAATAATCAAGCAATCAAATTCCACATTTCATTCTAACAACCTAGCAATCTCATTCTATCCACCTAGCAATCTTATTCTATTAACCTGGCAATTCGTTTACATCATTTTTTACTTAGCTATTTTCCTATTACTTATCCGTTTTCATTTGAAACTAACAACCTAACATCTGGTTCTATCATTCCTTTACTTTAGTATTTCCTAACATTTCGACCCGAAGGTTTATCAACATGCGACTGTAGCCAAAACTGAGGTTGTAGCCAAATCTATGGCTGTAGCCAAACCTGCGGCCGTAGCCAACATGAGGCCGTAGCCAAATATGCGGTAGTAGCCAATCATGTGACCCGTCGGTCCATTATGGCCCGTATCCAACCTGCAACCCGAAGGTCCTGTCCATAACGGCTGAAGCCAACATATGGCCCGAAGCGAAAAACAATCATATCATCTTTTACGGCCCGAAGCAAAAACATAATTTCCTTATTTTCAAACATTTTGTTAATCTTATAGTTTTCTTATTTACTTCTTAACTTAACCGGTTTCCTTAACAATTTTCCTTTTAACATGCCATTCATTTTAGATCAAATCTTATGTTTTCATACAAAAATTTCCCTTTATTTTACCATCAATTCACACAATCTAGCATGTCATATCCTAAGAACACGAATAACGTTCTTCAATTCCTGAAGAACACTTCAAAGAACGAAGATCAAACTTTCCATAAAACGCACCATTCATTCATTCATACATCCTAGCATAACCGAATCTATTTTGCTAATAACTATGCTATTGAGTTTCCACGAATCACATCCTCACCTTAGTTGAATCTCAAGGATTCAATGACTCTGATCTTTCTAGCGTTTTCCAACAAACACTTCTTTTCTCCTCCTCGTTTGATCCTCCTTCTCGAACTCCTCTCTGCAAAGGCTCGTTTAAGTTTTGACTTCTCTCTAGACTCGTTTCTAAGTTGTGTGAGAAAGGAGAACCCAAGTTCATTTTATAAGATTCTTGTTCTTGCTCACCAAGTCAGGTACTTAATGCCAATTTCCTTATTTGGGTTGGTCAAAGATAACCATCAATGCTTGATCCCTTCTCTATGATATTTTCCTTAACTGATTCTTGAAGATCCAATTTTCCTTCTGCATAATCCCTGAATGATAATTGTTCACATCTTTCTTAGTTGAAATCTGCACTGCCCGATACATTCCTTAATTAACTTTGCAGTTCCTTTCATTCTGTGCATTGACATGGATAGCTTCATGATTGGTTTACCATTACTCAGAATTCAAGTATTCAAGGAGAGAGAGAGAGAGAGAGAGAGAGAGAGAGAGAGAGAGAGAGAGAGAGAGAGAGAGAGAGAGAGAGAGAGAGAGAGAGAGAGAGAGAGAGAGAGAGAGAGAGAGAGAGAGCAATGATTGTCCACTTAACCAAACTTTTCTTTCAATTCCATTTGGAAGCTCAAAAGAATTTCAATGAAGAGAAGAGGAACACAAAATAAGAGGTAATAGAAACGAACGAAAACTTGGTTATCTCCTTTAAAAAAAAAGAAAAGTGTCAAAAACGCTATGGAAACCTGGATGTTGGTATCGGATTCGTCACGTTGGTGGTTTACCATGTATTGGTTCAGTAGAAATGATTTAACGATTAGACCATTCAAAGATTTTGACTAAGTCAATAGTCAAAGATACTCTTAACTTCACGTCCCTAGAAAAGAGGAAGTCAGTGCTCAACATAAGGACGACGCGCAACAACATTACGGAGTGAACCTCTTGTTATAAAAGGGACGAACGAGGCAATCACAAGGGAGGAGGTGAATTTTAATGACTTCATTATACACAGCTTTCCATCATGTGAACAAGGAGCTCGGGCTAAGCAAGAGAAACAACCAAGAGAAAGACTATGTCATGTAATCATTAAGTGACATAATGATTAAACAATTCAGCCACTATGGGGATTGTTCAACGAGAAGAAGGGACACGTAACTCTTTATGTTTACATTGGAAATCTTCCTCCATCTTCGTCCAGTAGCTTCTTGGTATTCAAAAATAAAAAAATTCATTCAGAAAAAAGGATACACGTGCCTTCCCATAAAGATGATCCAACTTTCCCAGCAAAAAGGAGGTCGGGACATCTGGCTCAGCAAAACTGACGACCGCAAAGACTAGCATTTCTACCACTGTTATGGAGTCATGATAATTATTGAACAATTCTCCAACACGTGATTTTTTCAACAAGAAGGAGAGATAGGAGACAATTTATATCAAGTCCTCAAACGAAGTACACCGTAAATGACATCCTGAGGATGAGAACTCGTGACTTAAAAGATATCTCTCATGGAGCAAGAACAACAATGACAAAAATCTCTAATATTCTTACGACTACTTTTAAGGATCAAACATGTTCACGTATTTTATCTATCTCACAACAGCTCAACGACGAACCATAGCTCATGTCTCCGTACTCAACAAAACGATCAATGTAGAAAAAAAAAGAACAAGAGAACGGCTCCATTGCTTACGAGACCCACCTCCTTCCTCTTCCTTCTTCAGCATCGCCCACGAAGCTTCTTCTTGGTCTGTTTTCTGCATCACCCATTAAAGCCTCCCTCTTGATCTGTGGGGTCCACTTCTATCCTCTTCTTTCTTCAGCATCACCCATGAAGCTTCTTCATGGTTCGTGAGGTCCACTTCTCTCTTTCCTAGTTTTTCATCGTCCATGAAGCTTATCCTCTGTCAACATCGCCCATCAAGCCTCTCCTTTGTCCACATTGCCCATCAAGATTCTTCATTCCTTCATCGCCCACCAACATTGCCCATCACCTTCTCTTCGAGTCCTCATTTTCCGAACATCCTCTTCTCGAGTCTTCATGTTATGGAGTCATGATAATTATTGAACTCCACCATGTGATTTGTTCAACAAGAAGGAGAGATAGGATGAGAAATCGTGAGTTAAAGAGATCCACGTGCATCAGGAGAGATCTCTCATGGAGAAAGAACGACAATGAAAAAAATCTCTAATATTCTTACGACCACTTTATAGATCAAACATGTTCACATATATGATCTATCTCACAACAGCTCGACGACGAACCAGAGCTCATGTCTCCATACTCAAAAAGCTAGTTATTTATTTATAAGCGACATTCTCATTCGAGAGGGTGATGGATGAAGCCGACATCTCTCTCGAGACCAATGAAACAAGAATTTCGCTCGAGACCGATGAAACCGACATCTCATTTGATATGATTATAATCAAACTACATTTAGACTTGATCCCGCGACAGGTACCTAGGCAGCTCGACTTCGAGTTCAGTCACGATCCTTGTCTCTCTCGAAATCTCAATGTTATTCGGCATACGAATAGATTCCATTTTGTCGATTCAGACTTGATTACATCGATGTTGTTATGAGGATTTTGCGTCCATGTTACTTCTTCCCTAATATTTTTGATACAAAAAATACTAAATACCTAGTCTGGGTTTTAGGATCCACATCGTAGGAAAATTTTAGAGATAATCTTCCGCAAAACAACTTCCAGAAAAAATCTTTTCGGAAAAACTTGCGTTAAAAAACAAAACAGTTTTGAAAGTATACGAAAAAATCAAGGGAGAAAAAAAAGGAACAATAGAAAGGCTTTATCGCTTATGGGATCCACCTCCTTCCTCTTCCTTCTTCAGCATTTCCCATGAAGCTTATTCTTGGTTTGTGCTTTGCATCACCCATGAAAGCCTCCCTCTTGATCTGTGGGTCCACTTCCTTCTTCAGCATCGCCCAATGAACTTCGTCATGGTACGTGAGGTCAAATTCTCTCTTTCTCCTAGTTTTGCATAGCCCATGAAGCTTATCCACTGTCAACATCACCCATCAAGCCTCTTCTTAGTCCACATCACCCATCAAGCTTCCTCATGCCTTCATCGCCCACAACCATTGCCCATGACACCTTCTCCTCGAGTCTTAATTGCCTAAACATCCTCTTCTCGAGTCTTCATCGCCCGTGGACTCTCACTTTCCCTTCATTGTATCTTTGCATCACCCATGAAGACTCCTCATTGCCATGTCCACTGGTCATCTCGTTCAAAATATAGTTTGTTTCGTCGCAATCAGAGTTTTCGTTGAGTATCTACGTAAAAAACAAGACGTTGTTTTCTTGTAAAATTTTAGTCAAACGTCGAGTCGACGATGGTTAATTTAACACCATTGTGTTTAGAAAAAATGAATTGATTTTCATCATTTCATAAGACCAACGACACAAACATCCGAAAACTAGACAAACCAACAATTTTCTGAGAAAAATCATAAAAACGCGTAAGTCGTTAAATGATCCAAAATGACCTAAAAACGATTGAAGCTTAATTATGACTTAAAATGAGAACCAGCCCGAGTTACAATGATGGTTTACTTGCCTTGGCCTTGGATGAAGAAAAATGGAAAAGGCGGATAAATGTAAACTTTTCAAGATAAAATATAAACTTCAAGAAGATAAAGAAAAGTCTCCACAAAAGGATAAACTAAAATCAAGGAGGAAAAAGAAAGACAACCAATCTTGGAGGCATATATAAAGGGATCCTAGGCAGAGAGGAAAGCATATAAAAAATTTCCCAGAGAAACTCAGCACTGAGAATTTTAGGCTTATTTTCGTTTTAGTTATCAAGTTTTGACTCAACTAGGTTTAAGGTTTAGGTGGTTAGAACTAGAGAAATCACACACAGATCTTGCTGCTGTGACTTTTATAATATGTTGTAATATCGCAACGCTCTTGCTCGAAATCAGATATAAGAGTATTGATCTCTTGCTCGCAATTTCGTTATTGCTTTCCTTGTCTTTTTCAAATATCACTTAATCACTTGTCATTGGCTTCGTAGAGGCCAGGATCCTCAGGGAAGGCGTAAAAGCTACACTTTCTCCCAATATGAAATCAATATTGCGAATTTCGGTTCCCACATCTCTGTTCTTTAATTTGGTGGTCGTTTTGTATTCATTTTGGGTTCAATCTTCTTCTAATAATTTCTTACAAGATTAGCTTTTTTGGAATCGATTGGATCACTCCTTTTCATTTCCCAAGAGATCTGATAGAGTTCTAGATCTCTCATATTGCTTCTTCCTTGGCATTTTCCGGTCGCTAGTATGCTCCCTAGCCATTTCCGAAAGTTTGGCTAATAATTTATCACACTACAAGAAAACATGTGGATTCCAACGGCCAATCTTGTCGGAATTCCATCAGGAAAAAGCAATTTCGATGAAATTCGTCGTCGAAATTATTTCGTTGGAAAAAAAATCATCAAAATACATCAAAAATCCCAACGACATACTAATGGATTTTGAAGGCCACATTTTCGACGGATAACTGATGATTTAAGTCATCGGTAATATACCATCGGTGATTTGTCAGAAATAATTCCGACCAAACTGAGTCATCGGAAATGTCGATGTCCGTATTTTTTTGACCACTACATTTCGTCGAAAAAATCTGACCGAAAATTCCGAAAAAGTTACTAGGTCGGAAATTTCAGATGACTCTTTGCCGTCGGAAAATTTCGTCAAACCGCAGTGGTCAAAAATTTCCGACGAAAATATTTGGTCAGAAATTTCCGACCGAGTTACTTTGTCTGAATCTATAATTATAATTATCAGTTTTAAAAAATAATATATTTTAATTTGTTTGTATATTTTTATTTTAATTAAATAAATCGATTGAACACTGAAATTAGAAACAAATATTATAGAAATTAAGTTTTACATAATTAAAAACGACATTTCAAAGTTTTTTAATTTAAAAAATCTAAAATTCAGAAGGAAACAAACACTTCATCTTATTAAATATATCTTTGTTAATCTTCCTAGTCTCTGCCACTTATGCTTTTTTTTTCCGCTGTTTCAGCATTATGTTTCTCCATTTGAGCAAGAATTGTTGCATTCTGCGTCCCCAACGCTACAATCCATTCATCTTTGTTCTGGAGCTGCTCTATCATCATGGGATCAACATACGAGGTTTGTGAAGAAGAATGACAAGAAGAGGCACAACGAGCCGACATTATCAAACGGCATTTCTTTTTCAGAACCGCCTATAAAAATAAAATAAATAAAATAAAATATTAATAAAATTAAAATAATAATGAAATGAAAAATATAAAGATTACCTCTTCCACCATTTGGTTTATTCGAACTCAGGAAAAGTTGGTAGAATCTGCCAAAGAATCTTCATCAGAGAT
The DNA here is from genome assembly GCA_905132885.1 of Moricandia moricandioides. NCBI lineage: Eukaryota > Viridiplantae > Streptophyta > Magnoliopsida > Brassicales > Brassicaceae > Moricandia > Moricandia moricandioides. The sequence continues at coordinate 88,385 of CAJHQQ010001150.1, forward strand.
GGGCTGAGAAGCTAGAAATGCTTCTTTTAGGAATACCACCAACTCTATGATCTCTCTTATAACGGGATCCTGAATTTCACATGTCTTCTTGTTAGTGTACGCTCCCTTCATGACTTCGAGATAATCAACGGGATTATCGTCATTTGATTTAACCTAAAAATAAAATTAATCAATATATATTAAAAAACAAATATTTTAAAAGGTTTATAGAACTTACAAGTTGATCCTCCTAAGAGGACATACTGCAATCACTAAGGTTATGGACAAAAGGACGTTTCCCGCCACGTTCGCTCTTGCGGTAGGATGAGTTTTTGAGTGATTTGTCTATATTTGTTTGCTTCACCCAATGCACCTGCAAGTCTTGAAAAACCGCCGTGTTTATAAATTTTGGTCTCTTGCCCTTGAGCCATAGTTGCTTCCACTCATAGATCTGCTTCGCATAAGACTCCATGGCCTTTTCGTGGAATGTCTGACGGACAGTTGCCGTGAGCCAAGATTCCCAGTTTAACTATTGCTGAAAAAACACATAACTAGTAGATATATAATAGAAAATTAAAACAAAAATAAATCTTAAAAAAAAATGGAGAATTACCGCAAACTCACGGAACCACAACTCACACAATGTAGGTCGAATATCCGTTTCGGAGCATGGAATACATCATCTGGTTAATGCTCCTGCTAATGCTATTGCTTGTTTTGATGAACCTTAAAAACAAAGATTATATTAAAAATAAAATGAAAAATAGAAAAAGATTATGTTAATAATAAAATGAAAAAACCTAACCAAGTAGTGTGTCCCAATGGTTGGGGATGGAGCATCCGTAGATGCTCTCGACCGGGTTGTTGAATCAATTGTTCAACCAACATGGTACCCGACTCATGTTGAGCAGCTGGAGCTAGACCTGGAGGAGGAACAACCGGGACTGAATTTTGCTCATGCGATAATCCCGATGCACATAAACTACTCACTAAACCATTTCGGCCCTGTGGTGCGTAACGGCGTAGCCTAGCAAAACCCTCAGACCTACAAAACAAAATAACAATTGTTAGATAAAATATCTTAAAATTGCTTATATATTAATACAAACAAAATCATTAAAAAAATGATCATACGTTAAAAAATAAATAAAAAACTATCTATAAAATTGTTAATTTTTTAATGATCATACAATGAAAAATTGTATATAAAAAATTAAATAATTTACATATAATAAAAAAACTTATAATATGGTTTACTTTTTTTAGTATATATAAAATATTTTTTAAACGTTTTTAAATATATAAAAATATTTTTAAACGATTTAAAACACCAAAAATGTTTTAGAAAATATTTTCAACTTTATGAATTTCATAAAATCTAACATATAATTTCTAAAACAATATAAACCACAATCTAAAAAAATCTAACATATAACTCCTAAAATTTTCATCCTATCCAAAATCTATACATTTAAAACCAAAGATCCGTAAATCTAACATTCAAAACCTAAATAAATCAACATAGAAGAGGTATAAATGACCTACATGATTGTGGAAGAGATTTAGGAGATGGTGGAAAAGGTTGGTGTTGAGATTCGCCGGATTAGAGTGAGAATCAGAGAGAGTCGGAGAAATTGTAGAGAGAGAAATGAAAATGAGTAAAAAGAAGAAGGATCCGCTTGTGTATTAAAAAAACTGACATACTAGTAGTCGTCAGAAACCTGTCGGTTATGGCTTTTGGCGGTTCGCGCAATTTATTTGGCGATTCATATTCCTGGAAAAGTGATATTTCCGACGGATTTGCGACAACTCCATTCATTTTCATCAAAAATCTGTCAGAATCCTTAAAAAAGTGAATGTTCAAGCTATGAGGCATAGAATATGTTATATTTCTCAGAAATCTGTTGGTATATTCTGATGAATATAGCATATTCTCAGTATGTTTTTAATTGGTCGAGATATTTTCGTCGGTATCTAGTCAGAAGATTCTGATGGATTTTCGACGAATTTACATTTGGTGTTTCAAAACATCAATATGATGATCATACACAAATCTTTGATAATATGTATATGATTTCTAAGAGGCTTAACTATAAAAATGTTTATAGAAATTGATATTACACAAAATCAATATTATAATATTAGATTGCTGCAATATGTTTGTTTAAGTATTTAAGTGTTAATATAAGAAGTTATGTATATGTTTGATATATACATGTAAAGTTTTTTTAGTTGAACGGTTGTTAAATATTATCCTATTAGACACTTAATATGTGTTATTTGAACATTTTTTGGTATCCGTTTTTATTTATATTGATTATTTCATATCAAAAACAACAGTCCATCAGAAAACCATCGGAATATTTCGATGAAAGTCTGATGAGAGCATCATATTTGTCGGATTTTTATCGGAATATTCCAACAGTTTTCTGATAGGAATTAAACCCCTAATCGAGACCTCAAATATATTACTTTCGTCAAAATTTTGTCAGAATTTTCCTAAGGGATTCCGACGATTTTTGCTTAAAGATAATTTTCTGAATTTATTGAAATTTTTATATATGATTATATTTATTTTTGAAACTTATACTCTAACAACTTATAAAAAGAACTTCGATAACATATAAAAAAGGAACTACAACAATTTTCTGTTCAACATATATAAAAACTCCAATAACTTATGAAAGATACATATATGATTACACAAATCTACTCAGAATTTGTAAAATCTTCAGAATTTTGTCAAACTCTCCAACCACAGCCTCTAACTCAGAGTGCATAACAAAATCATCTCCAAACTTGGTAAAATCGACGAGTTCAACATTTGCTAAATCTTCAACTGGGCTTACGTTTTTGGTAGAGTTTGGTTGCAATGTGTCATTATTATAACTTCCATGTACTCGTCCTCTTGGGTTGATTGACGTTACAAGTATCCAAAGATCTTCTCTGTAAATAACCCGAGGGTAACTGATGTAGCAAACCTATGAATTAAATTTTAGGTATTATTAATATGCAAATTGATAATAACATTGATTAACCATTATGAATAAATTGACATACATGATCAGCTTGCGAAGCAAGAATGAAATGATCATACTATTGAAGTTTCTTTCGCAAATGTACCGTAACACCAAATGCATCATTTTTCACCCATCAATCTGGAGTGTTGTTATAGCAATCACAACAAAATACAATACACCACTTATTCTCCACATAAGTATTACCCGGATATGAAAGTTTTCTTTACAAAAAACATCGTATGTCTCAGCACCAAGCATCCATAGTTGTTGCAACTCATATATCAGTGGCTGAAGAAACACATCAAGTGATCTCTTATGATGCTCTCATGCACAAATTGGACGGCAAGTTGTACAATGTCACAATTATTAGCCATAGAGAATATTATCTTCCATGCTTTCTAATAGGTTGAAACCATCAGTACATAATTCAAGATAAACATTTTTCTCTCATGGGAAAAATATGGATATGTTGATTGGAAATGTTTCCAAACTTTTGCATCTGAAGGATGTCTAATTTGACTATCGGTGGAGTGCTCTGCATGCCATCTCATTGGTTGGGATGTGTTTTCGGACTAATAAAACATCTTCAGTTCGAAGGCAAATACCACATCCTTTTGTATGGCACCAGAACTCTTCCCTCGTATCTTGATAACGAGGTTTTCCACAAAAATTGCATATATCCCGGTTCTCATCCACTCTCCATTATATTATGCAGTTGTCGATGCATACATTTATCACCTGATACGGTAAACCAAGACCCACTACAATTTTCCAAACTTCATAGTATGGGCCCGATGCAAGATTATCCTTTGGTAAACCACCTCTAACAAATCTGCAATCACATACACGCATTCTTCAACCAAATTATAATTTGTCTTAATACCCATCAATATAATTGCAATGATAAGGGTGAATGACCATCTCTACATCCGTTTTACAAAGGTTGTTTTCCTACATCCAACAAATAAAAAAATCTCTTAGATTTTGCATTGGGTTCTTCCCCTTTATAATGATTATTTACCATCTGCTCCATACCTACACCATAATCTACCTCCGTTCTTGGTTCTTTTAACTTGTCCACAGTTTGAGGTTTGCTAGTATTATCATATTCCTAACTAGTTTCCCCATGAAGATACCAAACCTTATAATTCCATGTAAACCCTTTCAAATATAAACGAGTCCAAACATCTCATTCCTTAAACCTATTAGTATTACAAGAAGAACATGGATATCTTACATACCGGTATTTGCTTCCGGTTGGTGTCGAATAAACCTCATGAATTCGCTAATGCCTTATGTGTATTCTTCCAGAAGTAAATTAGTGTTTGGATCCATATGATATTTATCCATCCACAAAGGATAATAATTTCGAGAAAACATGATTTTTTTTTACGGATTTGTAGTGAATGAAGAGAATTAAGAGAGAATGCAGAGTTAATGAGGGCAATGAGGGGAGCTCGTATTTATAAAAGAAAACTGTCAATACTTCTAATATATTTCTGACAAAATTCCGACAAATAAATTAAATTTTGTTGGAATTCCGTCGGAATTTACAAAACATAAAACGGCTAAAAAAAATTATTATTTCGTCAGAATTTTATTGGCATTTTTAGGAGATTTCGACGGAAACTTTAATTTTTCAAAATATTAGCCACGATCAGAAGTTTCGTTGGAAACTCTTCAAGAAATTCTGATGAATATGAAAAATGAAAATTATTTAAAATGGTCACATAAAGGTTATATTTCCCTCGTTTTTGTGTAGGAATTTCATCGAAAACTTCCGACAAACAGTTTGTCGTTCTTATTAAGTCCACTGTAAAAATATACGGCATAGCCACGGTAGTGCCACTATAAAACAATGGCTAAATAAAAAAAATCCAAGGTTTCGCCACGGATTAGCCACAATTTTTAATTAGCCACGGAAAAATTAATTAGCCACGACAACAACCACTAAATTTTCGTGGCTAGGTAAGAAATCACAGTATTGCCACTATATTTTTTTGTGGCTATGTACATAGCCACTAATTTGCCACTAAATATGTAGTGGTTGGTAGATAGCCACATCATATCCATAGTTTTAACATAAATTTAATAAAATACCCACAATTTTGCCACATACTTTACGTAGCTATTTAAAACCCTAATTCCTAAACATATTTTAAACCCTAAACATAACTTTAAAACTCCAATATTTCCATAATATAACTTCAACATTAAATTAAACTTCAAATTTTAATCATTTTAGTTTTTTTTTATCTCAAATCTTTAAGTTCCATTTTTTAATCTTAATCTAAACCTTAAATTAAATTCTTTAAACCTATGTCTTAAAAAGAAACCCCAATTATAATATTTTAAACTTAATCTCAAACTCTTAAGTATAAAACTATAAACTTAATATTTTCAAAAAAAATATTCTCAAACCATATATCATATGAACTCAAATCCTATATCATACTCCAAACCCTAAACGCTAAACTTAAACCTTACATACAAAACCATAAACTCTTACATTTAATCTTAACCTTTAATTTTAGCCCTTAAAATTTATACTCAAATCCTATTTCTCAAACTAAACTCTATATTATAAAAAATAACATTAAACCATTAAAGAATATATCTTATATTTAAAAAATACATTTTCTAAAAAGCAAACCCTTAACCAATTTTTATAAAATAAATTATCATAAGTATATGAAGAATTATACACTGTTTTAAGAAAGTATAAACTATTCTTTTATAAAAAATTATACACATTAATAAAAACTAAACAACAATTAAAATGGACAACATAAATAAACACATAGATTTTTCTTTTTTTTGTTTATGTTTTTGTTACTTATGTTGTTCAAGAACATAAAAAAATAAACAGAAATAAATAAAAAATATTTTATAGCCACGAAAGTGTCGTGGTAAAACCGTGGCTAAATAGTTACGCTAAGACACGATTTCTCATAGCCACGAAGCTAGCTACGGTAATTTTTCGACATAAAAATTGTGGCTGGTATTCAAAAAGCCATGGTTTTTAGTCTACATAGCCACGTTTTTAGAGTGGTTATGTCGTGACTATACAAAAGATTTTTACTAGTAGTCTAAAATTTCCGACGAAATTCTGACAAAAATAAAAATAGGTTCGTCACCGGATTATCGTCTGAAATCGATTAGAAATTTCCGACAAACTACTTACCCGTCATAATCATCGTCGAAATGCACCTAATTTTCTTGTAGTGTTAGTTCAATTTTTAGGGTTTTGAAGTTGTGGATTTCGTGTGAAATATGGCTTGCGCTTATTCAGTATAGGAGGATTCAGTTATCTACTTGTTTGTGATAATCTTCTTTCAATATTGTTCCTCTAATTCTTCTCAAGTGGATATGTTAATGTTTGTTGTTGTTGTTAATAGCATAGCTACTGGGGAATAATCAACATGGCATAGTGTCTTATTTTTATTATCTTACGAGTTTAGCTGTCCAAATATTCTGTGACAATGTACTAATCTTCAAATGGAGAGAAACAAGAATTTGTTTCACCTTTATTTTATTTTTTAAGTGTGACTACAAAATATATATAATATAGTGACGGATTAATCTAATTTGGAACTAGAATTAGTTTATTTACCGCTGTTGAAATTTAAATTTCATTTTTAAACTTGAAAAAAGTAACTCAGAGTTGTTTCATTTTAATTCATTGGCGTGATAATAACAAAAGTATAACCGATTATTTACTTATCACTGGGATGTTTCTCCAGTTCGTTGAATACACTTTAATTTTTCTACCATTACATATCTAGAAGTCTATGCAATATGTGAATAAGTTAGTATATTTGAAGAGGATAACTCTGTGTACTGATGTTTCTTGATTGAGAATGTATACTGTCATTTTGGGTTTTGTTTGAACTTTTTTACGAACTTAATAATAGTAAAAGAAAAATGAATATTTTTCTGATAAGTGTATTTATCTAGAGTGATTTTTGTTATTGCTAGGGGTCCATACATTCATGGATTAAATTTGAACATATATTAGTTTATGACTAACACAAATGTCGTTATGTTCTTGAATTTATTTTAAAATCAATAAAATAGGGATAAAATAATGCTAGAAAATCTCAGTAACGTGGACGGTCTCGGCTATGTGCTGTGGCGGCTATACCATGGTGGGAGCAGGTATTCGGTAACATACATTAATTCCATAAGACAGATTGAGTCCAAGCCAGGGATTGTTTATTTAATTTTCAAGAGTTAATAAACTTATAATGTAAGGATTATATTTTATTGCATGTGAATAAAGTACGAATGCACACATTACTCTTTTTTCACATTACTCTAGACTCTATGTATTCGCATATAGTTAAAGGAAAAAGTCTATGAATGGTTTGGTAATTAGTTTCAACATCTGAACTAAATTATATTTATGATTCAGCAGAAAAAAATCTCATAAGACCTATAATTAAATTGTCTATACCAATATTCCATCCAATATGTATAGTCTAGTTTGACATGATATAGTAATAGAATAGCTTTTTAATATCAATATATATATATATATATATATATATATATATATATATATATATATATATATATAAACCATGGGTTGAGCTAGTAAAAAGACTACGACACATGCATATGACATATGTGCACATTAATTTATAGAATTGCGTAACTAACGATGTTAACGTTTATATGTAGCAGGTTGATATATTAGATAAAATTGTAGATCAAGATGAATGTTACTTGATCATCAAAAAATGCTAATAATATTACGTGAATGATTTTGTTTGAAAATAACACTCGTCAAGATTAGTTGTTGTTTGTTATTTGGGTTGTTAATCAATCATAATTAAAAAATATTAATGGTTATTGCAAATATCCTTATATATGTCACATGCAATCATTTGTCTACCAAATACAATTAATAACTCTTGAGTTTTTTGAGATTGCCAGGCGCAGGTGGATAGGTTGGATCTCAGTGTGCTGTACACTCTTTGTTAATTAAAGAAACAAATATTTATCGAAATTCTCATCTATTAGCCTTTAAATTCCATGCACGAGCTATCTAGGCTAACTAATAAATAAATAAAAATAAAAGATAGAATTATACAGCAGCCACATTACAACAAAACACGTCTCTAACAACGAACTTCGTTGTAAACTTACAATATATTACTACGATTATGCGACGAAATAAAATTTCGTCATGAAATCATAGTAAAGTTATAACAAATTTGTTTTGTTGTAATAAACATGTAATTTTACAAAGGATTTAAGACAAATAAGAAAATTCGTCATAAAGTCCATGTAATGTTATTAGTACTTTACGAAAAAACATATGACCGCTATTTTTAGTGAAAATGTTTTTGTAATATGTTTTACAAAACTAAATTCATTGTAAAATATACGTTAGAGAGTTGTAAAAGCCTATTAAATGTTTCCTTGTAAACCCTTTGTTATATTTTCACCTACTAGATTCAAAAATTTCCTATATATATATTCATTCTCATAACAGCAAACTACACAAAAAAAATGTCGGATGGTAGAAATATTTACGAGTTATAGAGTGTCTAATATATAACAAAATTCTAACTTTGATTAGTACAAAATTTTGGAAAAAAAAATCAAAAGTAAATCTATGCATATTTGTTTTTTAGGCCTAAAATAGACAATATCATATTAATCAAGTAATATAAAGTTGAACATAGGCTTAAAAGACCCAACATAACTTCTTAAAAAAGATAAATGGGATTAATAATTCTTATTAAAATGTTCGGTTTGAATTACAGTTAACTTTTTAGAAGCATTGTGGTATATTGGCCAAGGTTTAAATGATTTTACACCATATTGGCCAAGGTTGCAACTTGTAGGATCGATGCAAGTTTATCGGAGGTTTCTGAGTATTGTAAACAGAGATGTTCGTCGTGATTGTGTGTTGCACAGAAAGTCTATCCATCAAAGATGTCGTATATGCAGAACCCTTTGTCAATCCGAATGTTAAGAGAGAGAGCTTTGTTTTGAAATTATCCGTTAAGTTGTTCATCAATATCACATATGTTGTATGTAGTTTATCATTATTTGTAATAAAATTATATAATGATGCAGACAATGTTAAAAGAAAAAAAAGAGAGAGAATTACGTTCCACCTAGGATTTCAATTTTTGTTCAAGTCAATTTGGTAAACCAAGATGAATACTCATTTAACAGCTACATATGCCCACCATAACTAAACCGTATTTATAATAAAATACAATAAAAATAGTAAGAGTGATATAATAAACAAAAGAAAGGACAAGGCCATAATAATTATATGATGATAACTGGAATTTAACATGAATAGGAATAAACTACTTTTTGAATAGGAATAAACATAACATGTTAGTTAGTTTTTTTCTTCTTGTTTTCTTCTTGTCATTGCTTTATCCTCTCACGACCAACAGTATATATAACCCTGACTTGATAATACTTATTCTCCAACCATTGTTAAGTCAAATTCTCTATAAGTGTCTTATAAAACAAAATGGTGAGACTCGGGTTGGTTGTTGTGACGATTCTTGTGATTCTAGGGCTTGTAAGCTTTTCAGAAGCTGAACTGAAGTTAGGGTTCTACGATAAAACTTGCCCTAACGCAGAGAAGATCGTACAAGCTGTTGTCAACCAGCATATCCGCAATGTACCATCTTTGGCTGCTGGTCTTATTAGGATGCATTTCCATGATTGCTTTGTTCGGGTATGTGCTCTTCACTTTTTCCAGTCATAATTCATAAATTATAAATTATACAAATTTTAGTTCATATACGTACAGTCAATGTATAAACTATTTTCCTATACGGCTACACCACTAAATTAAAATCTGCGTATGCATTATTAAACATATGTAGTATATGCAAAAACGTCTATTTCTTCATATATATACATATATATACTTATGATACATAAAGACATACGTAAACGTATTTTGGTATATGTACAGGGTTGTGATGGTTCGATCTTGATCAACGCGACATCGAGCAACCAACAAGTGGAGAAGGTTTCTCCTCCAAATCTAACCGTTAGAGGTTTCGACTTTATCGATTTAGTGAAGACTGTTTTGGAGCGGAAGTGTCCTGGAGTAGTCTCATGCGCCGATATCATCACTCTCGCTACTAGAGACTCTGTTGCTGCCATTGTATGTATACTAATTAAGTACTAAACTGATCTCTTTTAATCCAATTAACTCCACAAACCTAAACAAACCGGTCTTGGTTATTTTTTAATTTAGGGTGGACCGACATGGAACGTTCCAACAGGACGCAGAGACGGACGGATCTCTAATGCTACCGAGGCTTTGAACAATATTCCTCCCCCTTTTGGAAACTTCACTACTCTTATTACCCTCTTTGGAAACCAAGGACTTGATGTGAAAGACCTCGTCTTGTTATCCGGTAAGAAATAGACTTTCCCGGTTCGGTTTAGTAATTTTCAGATAAAATTATTATGGTTTAAACGGCGCCATTTTTGATGGTATTTAAAATGTTTTAGGCGCGCACACAATCGGAGTGTCGCATTGCTCCTCTTTCTCGAACCGTCTCTTCAACTTTACCGGCGTAGGAGACCAAGATCCGTCGCTCGATAGCGAATATGCCGACAATCTCAAGTCACGGAAATGTTTATCTATTGCCGACAATACGACACAGGTTGAAATGGATCCTGGTAGTAGAAACACCTTTGACCTTAGCTACTACAAGCTCGTCTTGAAACGTCGTGGGCTTTTTGAGTCTGATGCGGCGTTGACTATGGATCCCACGGCGTTGGCTCAGGTCAGAGGCTTCGCCGAAGGATCGAAGCAAGATTTCTTTGTCGAATTCGGCAAGTCAATGGAGAAAATGGGAAAGATTGGGGTGAAAACCGGGTCGGATGGGGAGATCCGAAGAAAATGTTCAGTGGTTAACTGAAACCACTTCTTTTGTTTTATTTTTATTTTGTTATCTTGGGTGTTTTTGTTTTTCGCGTGCTTACAATTTCGAAATGTTAATTTGTGTATGTGGTCAAAATGTAATTTTCGAATAATTTTCACGTTTGTGAAATCGTTGTACTAAATCATCCCTGATTTACTTTCAATAAAAATGTTCTCTGTTTCTTTGTTCAAAATTTTTTTTTTTTGCATTACTAAATAAAATTATTTAGACTATATTATTTAGATGCTTACGTGCATTAGACTATTACTTTTCTAAGAAAACAATTGATTAGCATTCATATAACATATTCAAAGAAATTAGAAAAAGGTGAATCAATTTTGTAGGTTAAATAAAGCAAGAAAGAGGGGGAATCTTGAGATATATATTGGAAACTGATATTCATATTTTAAAATTAATTGAAAAAACATCAAAAGATTTGAAAAAAAATGAACAAAATAAAAAAAAAACTTTAATGGAAAGGTCTATAGGAAAGAAAATTATGCTGATTATTAATTTCTTTTTACAAAGCAACCTTAATTTAATATCAAAGAAACAAAACGAAACAATATATTTCCTCAAAACTAATGTAGTAGGCCATGACCCAAAAAGGGTAAAAGCTCAATGGTGGAACAAAAACTGTACTGAGCTGAGTAAAGCCCATTGACCCACTTGTAATATTTCATCAGTATCTTTGCTTCTCTTCTCAAATTCTCCATTAAATGATCACAAAGGTAATCATTTTTCGTAAAAGTCTGTACTTAAAGAAGGCTATTCATTGTACTTAACCGTAAACCAATGTTCATAACTCAATTTTGTATGAAGGTTTAATGATCGAATAAGACTAGAAAGGATACGGTTCTTTGACTTCTTTCTGTCAAACACATGGCAAATTTGAAAAAAAAAAAAAAAAAAAACAAACTGTGTAGGCACAACAGAGTTTTTCAGTCTCAGTACAAAAAAAACAAAAGAACATGGTGCATACAATTGGCCGCAGTGAACTGTCGCAGGGTTCTACAACAAACGAATGAACATCAATCAACATGGCCATATCTATACCAATTTTAGATTATATACATAAAAAAAAAAGATTATCATTAAATAAAACACAATCAATCGCACCCTATCTTCTTAACTCTAGGGATCTAGATTATTACAAATGATCAATAGCTTCAAGAATCTCACTTCTGCTTTTCACCAACCTATGAAACACTTCTCTTACTTGTCTCTGTAAACCTTCAAGCCCATCTTCCATTTTCCGACAAATCTCCTCCATCTCCTCCACTTCCGCCTTCACTTCCTCCTCTCCATCAAACCTAAACCCATCAGCGAACTCCATCAGCTTTAACCCTATCCTCTCCATCCTCTGCATCTCCTCCATCAATCCTCCGCCACCACCACGCTTCTCCTTCCGTTTCAGCTCTTCTCCGATCCTCTCCTGGATGCTCGCGGCCGCGCTAGCCCAGACCTGATGCTTCGGCAACGGCAAATGAATCGTCAAACCGTTACTTGCCTGACAAGGAACCGCCGCAACTAGCGTCCACATCACCATTACCATCACACTACTCATTATAAACATCGGAGACGCTTCTCCGCCACGTGGAAGTACAAGATTCGCCGTCATTGCTTGAATCTGCTTCGAGGCCGACCAGTTCTTGCTCACTCCTCCGCCGCCGCCACGGCCAAAGGACGAAGACTGCTCCGTCGTCGTCGTCGCCCTCCTACCGCTTCCGCCGCTGCTTTTATCCGCGTTTAAGGCGGAGAGGAGGCTTGTGAGAGCGCGTTTAGCTCTCCTAACGCTTCCGTCACTTAACGGCTGCTGTTTCAACGCCGTGAAGGCAATCTCAGCGAGACGCTGGCTTTGTCTGACTGAGTCAACGCCGTTGACTACAGCTGTACAGATATCAAGGGCCTTAACGATCCGGTCAAGCGTCTCCGGTACGAGCGGTTTAGAGATGTGAGCCGGGTTCGTGGTTAGCACCGATTGAAACTCGGATTCGCAAGACATGAAAGCATCGAGAAGGTTCCGAAGCCAGTGGATCGAGAGAATCGGGTCTGACGGAGATAGTAACTCCGTGAAACGTTGAGAAACGTGTTTCTGGAAATCTTCGAGTTCTTTGAGTTCTTGGTCGTGGTTGACGTCCATGGACACGATTTGGTTGCGACGGCTGATTCGACTTAGGAACGACCCTTGATGCTCCGTCACCGGCGCCATTTAAAACGGAGCGAATCTTTCTGAGGAAGGAAGAGAGAATCTTTTTTGGAGGAAGAGAAATGAAATTGGAGAAGGGTTTTGGGAATTTCTTTTATTTGACCAGAGAGCAAAAAGTCCATTATATGGAAGACATGTCTTTGTCGGGGTTGTGGAACCAGAGACTTGTTCTTCTCTCTTCTCGTTTGCTTTTTGTTTTCTTTTCGGTGAATAATTGCTTTTTTTTTCTCTTTCAGTATTTTATTTCCTTTTCAATTTACCTTCTACACAAATGAGCATAATTGTGTTGTATACAATGTTCTCAAAATACAATTCGCTGATTGGTTAGATCCGTTTAACTGGTTAAACTAGATTTTTTTTTCATTTTTTCAACGATATATATATATATGATCCCTCTATATATAATCATATATTTACTTTCAGTATGTACACCTAAAAGTAAGTTTTACATATGATATGTATTTTGTTCTATTTTTAACTAGAAAAATAAACATAAATCTAATTTTATATACATTAAACAAGAGGTTTCTCTCTCCTCTCCTAGAGAGAGGTTTTCCTCTCGAAATTCTATTCCTCTTATCAGACACAAATCTTTCAGAGGATAGAATTTGGAGAGGGAGAGAGCTCTGTTTTGTTGTTAAATCTTCGGTTTTATAGCCGATATGTTTTTCCGGTAGGGGATCGTTTTTTCGCTATGGCGATTTTGGTGTGTTTTCAACCCGGGGCTGTTCTTCAAGGTTTTTTCAATTATCTTTGATTCGGGTTGAATAAATAAAGATCCGATCTCAACAGATCGGTGATAGTTTAACTCTTCGCTTTTCCAAAATTATCTATATCCCGCTTACTTGAACCGGCTTTATCCATCTTCCTCGGTTACGCACCGATTCTTTCTAAAAAGGAGTCAACCTTTGCTCATCCCTTATGTGGATCCGCTCGTTCGGTTGAAAGTAGAGTATCCTAGATAGAAGGAGGATGGTGGAGATGAAATTAGCTTAGCTGATTTTAGGGTGATCCAGCAGAGTTGGCATCTTATAGATGGTCCAACGAAGAATCATCTCTCAAATCATCAAAGCTTTTCTTGATATAAACATCCGGCGTTGATGGAAACTTTGGTTACAAGTAACGGTTTGGTGAAAGGAGGAGTGGAGTGATGATATTGGGTGCCTATTTGGAGCTTCTATTGGAAGAAGGCATGTGATGGCGACCGGAGAAGATGATCGGAGAGTGAAGGGCTCACCGGAGAACGCAAAACGAGAAATGGTTTCTTTGTCTTCGTAAAGCCACGTGTGTAATTTTTTTCCAGAAAGCAACACGTGTTCGTTTATTGATGTATTTTGTTTACGTGTTGCTAAAAGCTTCTTTGGGCCTTTTATCATGTACTCTTTTACATAGCCTTTGGACTAAATTAATAGAATGGAGTTGACAAAAAAAAAAAAAAAACAAGTGAATACTATGTAAATTAAAATTAATAAAAAATAAAGAAAGAATTGACCCTTCAACACATATTTTATGAATGTCACCAAATAAAAATATATTTTATTTAACAAATCAAATTAAATAGAAAACCAAATTAAATAGTGATAATTAAATATTGATTATGAAATTTTAAATTTTAATAGCAATTGAAAACACATTAATTATAAAATATTTTTTAGAACCGGTGTTTGAAATTGATTTTATAATCGATCACCGGTTTAACCGGTTTTAACCAATTTTATCAATCTTTCTCAAATTCAGGTTTCGAACCAAACCAGACTCAGCTTCTTCAATGAGTCACAGTTGGACCGGTTCAACCGTCGGTCTGGTCTGGTTTTCAAAACAATGATTGTGTATTTCACAGTGTTTTGAAAATCGGACCGGACCGTATCAGCCAGTTTAATCAGACTGGTCGGTTGAACATGTCTGACCATGACTCGAAGAAGCCGAGTTCGATTCGGTTTAAAACCTATATTTGAAAACTAACAGGTAAAACCAATTAAAAATCAGTAATATTTGTTATCCGGGTCAACTTCAGAGCCTGGTTCTAAAAATCAACACATTGATTATTTAATTGATTTTCTTTTTAATTCTAATTTCTTAAGAAAAATGTAAAATTATTCTTTTTTGGTCTCATATACTATTTTTATTTTGTCAAATCGGTTGGTCGGATCCTTTAAGGGCGGGGTTGTTAGTGTTGGTAGCGGTCATTGTGATTTGTGATACGTAATTTCACGTCGATTTCAGAGAGTATGTAAAATATAATTTCTCCCTCCCTCTAGCGCCAAATGATGAATTCTAAAATTCATTCAAAAATAAATTTTCCAAATCGATTAAATATGACAAACAAGTAAGCTTAAAATAGAAAGAAGGGATATTAAGTGACTATGAAAAATGGATATTTATTGATTAACTCGAATGTGAATATAAAAGGATGTTTTGACAATTTAGAATCAAATGAAATTAGTGTATAAGTTAGCTATGAAGAATTAAGATCCCCCTTTCAGGACTTCTCTTCCTCTTTTTATAGATTTTTTCGGTGAAGCGTAATGAGACACTTTTCTTGGCATGAATCATCCATTTTTTATGAAAGATTTTAAAGATTTTTTATTTCATTTTTTAGATTTGACTCTCTAATTTAAGAGAATCTAAGATGGATCGAAATCTTGATAAATTTTTGTTTCTCTAACAGGCTTCCGAATTCAATTTATATTAGATTTTTTTGATTTGATCGGTGATCTCAGACCGGATCTGGAACAGATGAAACCGGACTTCAAAACTGATAAAAGAATCACACAGTTTTGTCTGAAAAGTGAACTTTTGGCGGAAAACTTTTTATTGTTGACGCACAAAGTGACAAAGGTAAGACAATAGTAATAAATAAAAAATTATTTACGGTAGTGGGTAACAAAATACGAGTAGTATATACATACGAAAAGCAAAAGTGATAGCCAAAAAGACAGGAACATTTGACTGAGTCTTGCACATCTATCTTTCCGTGCGCTTTTGACCTTTCCATAATTTCAGTAATACTTTTAAGAGAATTGCAAGGTCATGCTGATCTATCCACCAATTTAGTCTAACAGTTACTGCATTTATATATCGTTTTAAATCCATAAAACTCGATAATAATGTATAGTTTTTAACGACTGTAACAAAAAATTATAGTTAATGGAAGTAGAGTGAATACTAGTTATATCAATTGCTGTACTGCATTTTTGTTTTTAAAATTTAATATACACTAGATTTGAAAAGACTGGTATATATTTTGTTTTAATGTTTTTTGAGAAATTTAATTTTTATATTTATATTTTTTTCTGTAATCATACTTATATTTAATTTTTGTCAATAATATAAATAACTTAGTATTATTGATATAAAAAATAATACATAAGTAATAAATAGTTAAACCAAACATTTATTAATTGATCATGTTCATGTTTTAATATAACATATTCTTTTTTTTGGTAAAACCATATACACTTTCTAGATTGTAGGTATTACTGCTACACTTCATTACTTAGTAAACCATATACAATTTTAAATATAATAAAAGCGACAATTACTGCCAGAGTTATCAATTAGTAAAGCACATTACCACATTATAGCCCCTTATTATGTGGGACATGAGGATTGTTAATTAGTGATGGTACTGTACTTTAAAATGGTAGGGCGGTTAAACTTTACAGTTGATGACTGTCAGAAGAGATTACTAAAAACGGTTATACATTTTATGGTCGGTCCATTTCATAAATATTTTATAATAATACTCCAAAATTATACTTCAAAAGGAAAAGAATTAGAAATTTTGAGAAAGCCACATGGAATCAACAGGTCCACTCTAATAATTTGATAAAGCTTATGATTGAACTGTAACCGTCTTCTTTGTAAGTCACAAATAACGCGTACAATATATAATAAATAAGTACAATATCTAGAAACCTCTGAAAGACTATAATTTAGTGACCATTATCAACAAAGTAGTATCATTGTCGGAAAAAAAAAGCAATTGAGATCCACTACAGCCACGAATATGATTTGTGGGGAAGAGATCTAAACGCGTTTCTTTGGAATTCCATTAAATTTATTATTTATACAGAAATTTACGTATGTTTCGAATGACAATGATATTTTTAGAAGCAAAAATATAATTGATGACCCTGCATTCAAAATTTTGAATGCTATTAAACGCATTTTAAGTTTAATGACATAATATATATGATTATTGACCCTTGTTTATAATATGTATATATATTATTTTATTTTGTATTTTATTATTTAAAGTAATGCATCATATTTCTTTCTATAAATATATGATATTTTCAGTGTAGAATATATATTTTAAAGGCTAAAAGTATTTGAATTGTAAAAAATATTTTAAGAATATATTTTTGGATATAAACATAGTTTTGATATTCTTAAATAAAATAATTAACTATATACATATATTTTAATTTTTGTATATTATATATGTAAATGTAATAGTAAAAACTTCATATGAGGGCATTGAGAAAATAGCATTTAAAGAACATGAATATCTTGTAAATGCTTTTCTAAATACTTTTTAATAAATATTGATTAGATAATGAAAAACGTGATGAATTTACAAATGCTTTGCCAATCAAGCTGTAAGTAGTCATCAAGCAACATAACCAATATCCTAGTCAGGCGATTACTATCGATTACCGTATAGTGAAATTTTGCACGAGAGTCAATCAAGTTATATATTTTGTAAATTCAAGTTAGTGGATCTCTGTTGCTCAAAAAAGAAGTTAGCGGGTCTCTTTAATGGGTTAGACTGAACTGTATACATACGGGTATGACTCCATGACATGGGCCAGGCTGGGGAAAATAGGTCTTTTATTTCCAACTATTTCAAATCATTAGTTTAATACCAAAATATTGATTGCACAAAATTATTTTTAAACTAATTGTTGACTGTACGAAAGTGGACATGAAATAATCAACTGATAAAGTATAAATGAAAGCTAACAATTGTTTTTCCAATTTTTAATGGCTGACTATTTTTTTCTCAGTTTTGAGCAGTCAATAATTAGTTAGATAATAATTTTACAAAAGTAATAATTAGATATTAAATTTGAAAAATTTAAATAGCTGGAGAATAAAAATCATATATATATATATATGAATTTCCAAATCAAAATATCAATTAATTTCTTAAAATTTGAGTTAAAAAATTTTATCCGATGAAACAAAAATTATGGGTTATTGGTTTCTGCTCATTTGAGCTTTCTTATATCACACGGCCACTACTTTCTCCGTACACAGTAAGAAAAAAAAAGTATTTGCTATTTTCAAATCAAATAACATGTATCTAATTTTTATTACTAGCATATAGCTTTATATGGCCATTTGGTGACTTATTGTTTTTTTTTTCATAAAGCCAAATTGCCCTTCAAAAAATGAGAAAACAAAAAAAAAAAAGTCTAAAAGACATTGTTTTTTTTTTGAAAGAAGGTTAAACTCGATTCAATATACGTCAAATATTCAAACAATTATCTCTCTCTCATACTCTTTCTCTTGTTATTCATACTCAAATTGTGTTTTCCTACACATTGTTCATATAGTGGTAGATACTTTCATCTTGGTAACCTCAAGTTGAGAGTGCTCGGAAATGAGAATTTTTAGGTTTCTGCTTAAGTTTTCATTAATGTTATCCATCTAGGACTTTCTTGTCGCTTTCTCATGCATGTTTCTAGGTTACTGTGAATTTTGCATCAGACATAAGAGGTAAGTGCGAGCAGCTGGTCAAAGAACAAAGTTTATATCCCTTATTTGTTTCATGCATACTCTCTAATCCACTTTGTTTACTTTTTATGTATCTGTAGGTACTTATGACAACTGTAAGTCTTCTATATTTCTTTTACAGAGTATATATCATATTCTACTCGGGTCAGTATCCTACAATAGTTTCTTTCTTAAAGAAAACTTAATACAGTAAAAACTCTATAAATTAATACTCGATAAATTAATAATTCATTTTGGTCCCAAGTTAAGATGCTTCAAAATATGACATAAAGTGGTAAGATAATAATATTTTTGAAAATTATTTGTAAATGTATGGTCCCGTTAAAATAATAAATTAATAATTTTTATATATATATATAGATATATATTATACAAGTACAAACAAAACCTTGTATTAATTGTTTTATATTAACAATGGTTTTATCTCTATTTTCATCATATTTCAATATATTTTTATAATATTTAGTAAAATTATATCTAAAATAATATTTAAATTGGATAAAACATTTACATATACATCAAATAATATAAAAAACAATATGAAAGTCAAATTTCTAAAATTTATAATTAATGTATATACGATAAATCAACTATTTTTTATTTTATAAAAGTATATTATAAAATAGATAAATCTAAAAACACGTTTATAAATTACTAACTCTATAAATTAATAAAATATCATAATCCCAAATTATTATTTTAAATAAATTTAATGTAGTTTCTTGTATTTCCAAAAGTGAATACAAAAAGAAAAAAAAAACATGGAAGTAGATTTTTTTTTAAAAAAAATTGTAAATATTCATGAAGAATTTGTAATATTTTCAATAGATGGGGAGAATAGAAACAACATTCTCTAGAAAATCCTAGTAACAAAAGATAAGGTCATGAGAGAAATTAAAAAAAAACACACACATGAACTTGTCATCGATATGTTCTTGGAACTTATATTTTACACAAATCCCAAATCTGCTAGTTCATCACTAGAGGGTAAACGTGGGAAGGGTCGCTCGATAGGGCCAAAAGGATTGAAAGGTCTTCCGATAGGATCAAAGGGTTTGCGGGAGATCATGTAAGCAGATCCTTCAATAGTATAATAAGTTTGATCTTCTGAATTGTTATTCCATATCTCGCACTGCTTCAAGTTCTTAGTCAATGCCTCGAATCCTCCATCAGTCTACAAAAAAAGAGAGAATAAAATTGGTTTTGTGTGGTGCTTAAGGTATACAAACAACTACGATGTATTTTTATTTATATAAAGCGACATTATGTTAATGTTGATATATATTACCTGCTGAAGAGAAACTGGAATAGCTAGAGAAGTGGTAGATTGGTAAACATGGCTAGACTCAGAATCGTTGGCTTCTCTTGCTATATTATCGGGTTCTTGAGGGTTAAAGCAGCTAAGTAGTATATTCTGCAAAAATCAATGGTACATTTAAAAAAAGAGCAAGAAACCATCAATTAGAATGAAACTGATACATCATAACAAATAAGACATACCTTGTGTTGATTTATGTTGAAAACAATGCAACTATAAAGGTCATCACAAGACGGAATCTGAAATCCATTATTATTCATTCCCTCTGTACATAACATTCGACCAAGAAAAAAAAAATTAGGGTTTATAGAATTTTTTTAATTATATTTTAATTAAATAAAGGAAACTTGTAGAGCAAGAAAACAACAAAAACGAAAAAAAATCACAAACGGGGTAAACTAGCTAGGGGTCTTAGAGGTTTTGAATAGAATCCATATCGTTCTGAAGACCTTGTGTTAATGAAATCATTAGAGCTCAGACCTTGTGGAGGTAAAGATGATGACTGTGGAAAGTGCGAACTATCAGTCTCCGTTGTCATCCTGACAAGAGAAATTTTTGGAAAGAAAAAACGAACTTTTAGTTTGACTATTTAGGGTTCTTTTCTATCTCTTTACTTCTTTTATATAGAAAGTGTAGACCAAAACCTTCTTCTGGTTGGTGTAGGAAAAAAAAAGAGTCAAACCGACGTGGCACTAAACTGTTTTGATTACTACGTAAGAAAGTCATAATAAAATCACTAGTTTTTTTTTCCTTTTTTTTTCTAAATCCCAACTATATCTGCCAGATTCACTTCAAACCTCCTAAATGTATAGAGAAAATCTACTAATTTATCCACCATCACTTAAAATTTCCTTTTACGATTATAGAAAAAAAAATTAAGAAGGAAAAAAAACAATGTGTTAGGCCCAATGAAAGACCCAGTTAAAAATCACAATCCTTCTGGATGTATAGATGAAGGTCTAAGATATTACAACCAAATGGAGGAAAAATTTGCGGTGAAACCAGTTCACGACATCGAGTTTGCACTGTTGACATGCTTGGCTCGGGCAGGGAAGCTAAGAGAGCTTATGAGTTCATCAAAGGGATGGGAGAGCAACAGAAAGCAGGTGTATGTGCTGCTTTGTTGAGTGATTGTAAGCTGTAACCATCATGAAGACAAAAAGTTGGGGAAAGAAGTTGCAGAAGTTTTGTTTGAAATGGAACCAGACAATGCATCTTTTACTATAACTCATTGTTGAATACATATGCTAGTTTGGGAGGCTAATACGGAAGATGGTTCACAAAAAATCATCAAAGAAACTTAAAAATATTGTTTAAGTTAGTGTAGGATTGTGCTTCTTAAAAGATTCCTATATCAGTGAACACTTACGAGGTTTTGTCAGAAGCAATAAGAACAATAGGCAGTAAACTCTTTGTAAAATCCAAGTACTAATAACATTACAAGAGTAAACAAACATCTCCAAAAGTATAGAAGCCATAAAAATATTAGCTCAGTTAATAAAAAACCTTGCATGGTATTCAGTAAAAGAGGCGATGGAAAACCTGAGAAGCAAAACTGATGAATAAATAATAAAAGCTTTAGAAGAGAAACACCTCGCAAGGAACTCGAACAGTATCCTGTGTTCATAGATCAGCTTCCCAGAGTAAAAGCCATATACTCTATGAATCCTTAAAAGGAAATCAAAGAGAGAACAAAAATTTCAGATATTGGCTTTGTATCATTTGACGTGTGATTGATAGAACAATTACACACCACAACAAAATGAAGTGGCTGAAAGGAAAAAGAGACATCTTATGAAGGTTATAAGAAACATGATGTTCCACACCAATGTCCCAAAGAGATTTTGAGGAAATACTGTGATTTTAGCATGTTATCACATCAATAAAATTCCAACCAAGATATCTCACCTTTCAGGTACTAAACAAAATTAAATCACCTATAGATAATTTGCGTGTGTTTGAGTGTGTTTGTTATGTCTTGACACCAGGTGAACAGAGAAATAAGCTTGAAGCCAAAGGAGTAAAGGCCACGTTTATTGGATACTTTCACACGCAGAAATTGAATAAGTGTTATGTACCAGAACCGAGAAGGGTTCTGGTCTCAAGAGATGTGAAGTTTGTTGGAACTTATATTTTCTTGGAACTTATATTTTACACAAATCCCAAATCTGCTAGTTCATCACTAGAGGGTAAACGTGGGAAGGGTCGCTCGATAGGGCCAAAAGGATTGAAAGGTCTTCCGATAGGATCAAAGGGTTTGCGGGAGATCATGTAAGCAGATCCTTCAATAGTATAATATGTTTGATCTTCTGAATTGTTATTCCATATCTCGCACTGCTTCAAGTTCTTAGTCAATGCCTCGAATCCTCCATCAGTCTACAAAAAAAGAGAGAATAAAATTGGTTTTTGTGGTGCTTAAGGTATACAAACAACTACGATGTATTTTTATTAATATAAAGCGACATTATGTTAATGTTTATATATATTACGTGCTGAAGAGAAACTGGAATAGCTAGAGAAGTGGTAGATTGGTAAACATGGCTAGACTCAGAATCGTTGGCTTCTCTTGCTATATTATCGGGTTCTTGAGGGTTAAAGCAGCTAAGTAGTATATTCTGCAAAAATCAATGGTACATTAAAAAGAGAGCAAGAAACCATCAATTAGAATGAAACTGATACATCGTAACAAATAAGACATACCTTGAGTTGATTTATGTTGAAAACAATGCAACTGTAAAGGTCATCACAAGACAGAATCTGAAATCCATTATTATTCATTCCCTCTGTACGTAACATTTAACCAAGAAAAAAAATTAGGGTTTATAGAAATTTTTTAATTATATTTTAATTGAAAAATAAAGGAAACTTGTTGAGCAAGAAAATAACAAAAATGAAAAAAAAAATCACAAACGGGGTAAACTAGCTAGGGGTCTTAGAGGTTTTGAATAGAATCCATACTGTTCTGAAGACCTTGTGTTAATGAATCATTAGAGCTCAGACCTTATGGAGGTAAAGATGATGACTGTGGCAAGTGAGAACTATCAGTCTCCGTTGTCATTCTGACAAGAGAAAATTTTGGAAAGAAAAAAAAGAACTTTTAGTTTGACTATTTAGGGTTCTTTTCTATCTCTACTTCTTTTATATAGAAAGTGTAGACCAAAACCTTCTTATGGTTGGTTTAGGGAAAAAAAAGAGTCAAACCGACGTTGGCACTAAACTGTTTTGATTACTACGTAAGAAAGTCATAATAAAATCACTAGTTTTTTTTTCCTTTTTTTTTCTAAATCCCAACTATATCTGCCAGATTCACTTCAAACCTCCTAAATGTATAGAGAAAATCTACTAATTTATCCACCATCACTTAAAATTTCCTTTTACGATTATAGAAAAAAAAATTAAGAAGGAAAAAAAACAATGTGTTAGGCCCAATGAAAGACCCAGTTAAAAATCACAATCCTTCTGGATGTATAGATGAAGGTCTAAGATATTATAACCAAATGGAGGAAAAATTTGCGGTGAAACCAGTTCACGACATCGAGTTTGCACTGCTGACATGCTTGGCTCGGGCAGGGAAGCTAAGAGAGCTTATGAGTTCATCAAAGGGATGGGAGAGCAACAGAAAGCAGGTGTATGTGCTGCTTTGTTGAGTGATTGTAAGGTGTAACCATCATGAACACAAAAAGTTGGGGAAAGAAGTTGCAGAAGTTTTGTTTGAAATGGAACCAGACAATGCATCTTTTACTATAACTCATTGTCGAATACATATGCTAGTTTGGGAGGCTAATACGGAAGATGGTTCACAAAAAATCATCAAAGAAACTTAACAGTATTGTTTAAGTTAGTGTAGGATTGTGATTCTTAAAAGATTCCTATATCAGTGAACACTTACGAGGTTTTGTCAGAAGCAATAAGAACAATAGGCAGTAAACTCTTTGTAAAATCCAAGTACTAATAACATTACAAGAGTAAACAAACATCTCCAAAAGTATAGAAGCCATAAAAATATTAGCTCAGTTAATAAAAAACCTTGCATGGTATTCAGTAAAAGGGGCGATGGAAAACCTGAGAAGCAAAACTGATGAATAAATAATAAAAGCTTTAGATGAGAAACACCTCGCAAGGAACTCGAACAGTATCCTGTGTTCATAGATCAACTTCGCCAGAGTAAAAGCCCTATACTCTGTGAATCCTTAAAAGGAAATCAAAGAGAGA
>CAJHQQ010001151.1:0-112708 GCA_905132885.1 Moricandia moricandioides
GTTGGTTAGGTTGATAACTTGTTGGACCGCATCAAATGGGATGACAAAGGATTAGCTGTTGCAATAGCACAAAACGTTGACACTGGAGCTGTTTTAATGCAAGGCTTTGCTAACAGAGACGCTCTCTCCACAACCATCACTTCTCGTAAAGCTACCTTCTTCAGTCGATCTAGATCTTCCTTATGGACTAAAGGAGAGACTTCCAATAACTTCATCAATGTCCTCGATGTTTATCTCGACTGCGATCGTGATTCGGTAATGTTTTTCTGAAACCCATTCATATTAGAATCTTACTCTCTACCTCTCCATGAACCTGTTATTCATTAAAAACTTCATTGTTTTTTTTTGATTGCTCAGATAATCTACCTTGGAACACCTGATGGGCCTACTTGTCACACAGGGGCAGAGACTTGTTACTACACCTCAGTGTTCGATCAACTAAACAATGATGAGGTTTGCTGTTTTTTTAAAAAATTTTAAATCTTTTTCTGTGACAAGAGATAAATTGAATACTGAAGATCATGAACCAATATGTATCACAGGCTTCAGGAAACAAGATAGCATTAACAACATTGTATTCACTAGAATCAATCATTTCAAAGCGAAAAGAAGAATCATCAGTTCCTCAAGAAGGCAAACCGTCATGGACTCGACGCTTATTGACTGATGATGCTCTGCTTTGCTCAAAGATCAGGTAATTTTTGTCGGTTATCTTCAATCAAAGATTACTGCAGACCATCGAGCTATGTATGGAGCTTAATTGGGTGTTTGTGTTTTAGAGAAGAAGCAGAGGAGTTATGCAGAACACTGGAGGATAAGGAGGATGTTTCAAGAACAGCATCGGAGATGGCTGATGTGTTATACCATTCGATGGTGCTTCTGTCTAAAAGGGATGTGAAGTTCGAAGATGTTCTTCAAGTTCTTAGGAAACGCTTCTCTCAATCTGGGATCGAGGAGAAGCAAAACCGCACAAAGTGATCGTTTACAAGTGTTGTTGAATAATGTTCTTTTCCAAGTTTCTCGAAGTTAGAAGTTAGTACTGTTCCTCTATTTTGTTCAGCATGGAACTTTGTATTGTACATCAGATGTTCCTATCAGATAAAAATAAATAAATTTATCTTCTTTAATCGTATTTCTGCCAATAAATTTTAGTTAACAAATTATTATTTTATTTTAAATCAGTCGGTTTATTGGGGGAAGTGTTTTATTAAAAAAAAATGTGGTTAACAAAGATGATTGATTGTAATCCAATCGGTTTAGTGGGAAAGGTTTTGATAAAAGATATTATTGCTTGTAAACCAACTCGTTTTGTATAGATGTTAACTAGCATTAATAATTGTAAACAAGTAAGTAACCGAAATTATTAATCGTAAAACAATCGATTATTCTAAAAACAGGTTCAGTTCAATTATAAAACTATAATGATAAGTTTCGGTTCTCTTAAAAAATATTATTTGTTTTGTAAAATGGAAAAGTGAAATTTCCAAAAAGAAAATTAAGTCAACCAATAAACACATTTAGAAAAGAAAATTTTCCAAAAAAAAAAAGAAAATCACAAATATCTTTTATAAAACAACAATCATTAGTAACCTAATAAATCACACCATATATTACAATTTACTACACTACCACGGTATATCAGGAAATGTTTTAACGTCAACCGAAACTAATGATTACAAACCAACCGGTTTGAAACAGTGTTTTCTTGGAGATAACCAAAATTTGTAATTGTAAATCAATCGGTCAAAATCTGGAAATAGATTCGGTTCAAATATACAATTCAGTTAGGCTTAATAATTACAGTAATCCGCTCGGACAAATCTAATTATTTAAATATTATTTGTTTTGAGAAATGGAAAAAGTACTCTGGTTAATGAAAAAAGGAAATTAGGTCAAATAGTCAACAGTTTTTTAAAAAGGAAAATCCCCAGAAAACGGATATATTTGTAACGTCTATAAATAATAATCACCGGACCTGATACAATTATTTTCGTTACGAAAATACTGAAAGAGAGATTCGAACAGTAAAATCATGAGAGAAATTTGGTTGCGTAATGAGAAAGAAGAGATGAAATTGATTGCGAAATTTATTAAAAGTTCTTATTTCATCGCGATTGATACGGAGTTCCCAGGTTGTTTGAAGGAGACTCCCATGGGCGCTACGGACGAGACACGATACGAGAATTTGAAGTTCAATGTCGAACGGACGAAACCTATTCAACTAGGTTTCACTCTGTTCGAACGCGACGGTAGTATCGGAGGTACGTGGGAAGTTAATTTCAAGGATTTTGACGAGAGAACCGACGCTTGTAACGAGAAGTCGATAGAGTTTCTTAGACGCAACGGTCTTGATTTCAAGAAAATCAGAGAAGAGGGAGTGGGAATCCAAGAGTTTTTCAAAGAGTTGGGTCAGATTCTCAAAGACGAAGACAAGAAACTGAAGTGGGTTACGTTCGATGGTTCATACGACTTAGCGTATCTTGTTCAAGGTCTGACCGAAAGAAAACCACTGCCCGAGACTTTAAAAGCTTTTAACCAAACCGTTGAGGAAACTCTAGGGCTTAGTTTTGATGTCAAGAAGATTGCAGTTGACTGCAAAGGTGTGTCTGCCCGTTACGGGTTGCAGAGAATAGCAGACAATCTTCACATCAAACGTGTGGGTGATGCGCACCATGCCGGTTCCGACAGCGAGCTCACTGCCCGAGTGTTTACTGACTTGGTTTTCAGCATATCCAAGGAACAAAAGAGAAAGCGTGAAGAGGAGCAACAGAATGAAGAGCGTATGAAACGTGCTATGCATATTATGCACAAAGCAGAAGAAGCTTTTGTGATGGAAAGACGTGGTGGTTATGTGCGGCCACATGAGCATGTTGTAATGAGAAGATGCGGTTATTTACCGGTACCACATCCACCACCAAGACCGATAGTGTTCCATCCTTACCCACCACCACATTTGACTGGCTACTTTGTACAGCCACAGAGACACATTCATCCATCGTTTTTACATTAAAAGCAGTAACTATGTATGTATGTATATATATTAACATCTTTCCTTTTGAATGCAAATATTAATTGTTCATCTCTGCAGTTTCTGTTATCTCAACTTGGACTACAAAGTGCAACACCATAATCTTTGACAACGTTGTTCTCAAGAAGATCTTTCTATTAAGAGACTACTCTCAAAACAATATACACAATACCTACTTAAAAATGCAGATTTAGACATACATATTAATTATCTCTGCTTAACTGTTAGCTGGAGTTGCAGAGCTTGCTTTGAAGTTCCAATCTCTGGAAGCCGCTTGGTAAGATGGCTGGAGAATGAACAGAATTCCTTTGGAGACTTGTGTAACAAAAGCAAGCCAGGTTCATCTCTCGTATGTCTTTCATCTACAAAATGATTTAATGGACATATGAACGAGCAAGATCTTGAAAAATAAATAATCTAGCATCAGGGAAATGTTAAGAGAGCTAGAATCAACATCGGCAAGTAGAAGATAGGAAAATAAAATGAACTCTATTGTTAACAAAATGAAAACTTGATCCACCCTTAAATGCTTTTTGTATGCAATAAGCCACAAAGGGGAAAGAAAACGAGACCAAGTAAGTATTCATCAGTTTCTTCTAAATCTTTTGGTGCATGCAGCTCAATAATCATGGGTCGCGTGTTTAGTTAATCATACTTATAAAGATGAAATGAAAACTGGAGAGTTTGAACACCGTAGACATCATTCATGGCTCTGTAAGATTTGCAGTACACAGTGATGTTCTGAATCATCAAGACACACAAAAGGGGTGGAGGTATAAAGAAAGCACTTGAGTGTTGTTAGCTCCACTCAAAATTGACTCTTATGAATAAGAATAGGTGAAAAGGGTGCAGACATGAAGAGTCAGAATAAGTGAGTTGGGAGAATTCAAGACCCAAGAACCAAAGAGATAACACGGAAAAGCAGAACAAGTCAGATGAATGAATGTATGTCCAATCAACAGAGAAGTAAAGAAAGAAGAACACACACTCCTTGTTTAAACTTATCAGAAGAAGATTCATGGCAGCATTAGCAAAAGAAAGTATTTCAAGAAAGCAATGTTATACAAGTAGATTAGTATTTGTTGAACTCCCACCACTCACAAAGGCAAAAGGAGCATCTTGAAAAGAACAAATCAGAATCTTCCTCCAACAAGCCAAGGACTTCGCCTTCCTTCTCACGATCTGCATTCCGGTTTAAATCCATTGTCGGAGAAACTCGGCGGAGGCTGGGATTGATTCGAGAGGGTTCACAGATCCTGAAGGAGAAGCTATGTAGGCAGCCTCGTAAACGGAGGAGCCATCGGAGTTAGTTCCGATTCCCAATCCTAATCCTGGACTTTTTACCTTTTCTAATTATCATTTTCCCGCCATATATTTCTTTTCTCAATATATACGTGTTTAGTTTTTGGGATATTTCAATTATATCATAATTTTGATATCAATTTTCAAATTTATGAATGGTTATTTTTAAAAGTAATTTTTATATTTATGATGAAAATAAACTTAACTAATTTTTCTAAATATTTATAAAAAAGTTAAGAACTAAATTTCATCCCTTTTAACACTAAATCCTAAACAATAATCATTAAAATATAAACTCAAATGTTAAAATATTTTGGATTGAAGATATTTTTGAAAAATTGTATTTAACTTATGGTATTCTTATCAATTTCTCTTAATTTTTAAAACGTCAGTAGATCTTGTTTCGTGCTACAAAGCGTGGGTATATTTTTTGTTTTGTTTTTTCGATATAATTTTCTGTAAATAACTTAAAAATTTATATATGTTTCTAACCTACTCAGCGTGAAATTTCATGATTTATTTACATTTTCAAATAATATTTTTATATTGTAATGTAAACATATTTGAGTTAATATATATATATATATATATATATATATATATATATATATATATATATATATATATATGTAATGTACTACGGATTTGAATATAGCAATATAAGATAAAAATCAGCTTTAAATATTTTAATATAAATTATACATACCACTATTATTATACTCTTGTAAAAACTTTTAAAAAGCAAGAAACAATTTTAATATAATTAATAGTGATTTTAGAAATAATATGTGGTTATTAAATTTTCCCCTATGCAAATAAATAGAAAGTTATATTTTTAATTTTAAACCAAAATGTCATATACACTTATAAAAAATAAGAAGTTATATTATATTTTGTATTAAAACAAGATTGTGACCAATTAATAAATGTTATGCCTACCTATATTTATGTTATATTTTATTTTAAAAGAGTAAAATATAACATAAATATAATTAGACATAACATTTATTAATTGATCATAATTTTGTTTTAATACAATTAGATAAAACAAAAAGGTAATTTTTTTAAATATTTTTCTTTTAGTTTTATCACAAAAATAGTTTTAAAAAAATAATTTTTATTTTATTTTAAAAAACTTAATATTCATTTTTACTTTTTAAAATTTTAATCTTTATTTCCAAAATCGACTCCATAATTCTATACCATAAATTCAACTAACCCTAAACGTATAAATGTATATTTACATTTTTAACAATTTTTTTGTAAAAACTATTCAAAGTAAAAATAATATATATAACTATAATGAAAAAATAATGTATGAAGAGTTTATACTCGAGAAATTAAACATAACCCAAAAATAAAAATCTTTAGAGCAAAGAACCCAGATTATCTTTTTTTCGGTCTCGTAAACTCATAAGAGTAGATGTATGATATAATAATCCCATATCTCCGGCTTAACTTTGGTATAGTGTTTCTCATCAAGAAGAGGTTTGGTTAGACGAAAACCAAATCTTTTTCTGGCAAACCAGAATCTTCTCGCTTTCCACGCCATACTCAGTCTCCTCTCTCCTGCAATTCCACCTCGTCCCTTTCCCCAACGTCGTGAGTGCCCCCATGAAATAACTCGATTCTCTGATTATTACATATCCACCCGGTCTCAAGATCCGGTCCATCTCCACCAACACGTACTTCATCTCACACCTGTTTCCCATTTCCACACGGTTTACAGACCACATTAAGAACCTCTACATAACCATATCTCAAATTTCATTTATATTTTTACAGGTGATTAATTTTGGATAAACCAAACCATTAAATCGATCTAGAAACCCATAATTATTCTTAAATTTGTTGAATTGGTTTTAATTTGACGTACCAAAAACAGAAAACCGGACTTGGTTTGGAACTACTGAATCCAAATCAAATCTAAACCATACCAAATTGAACTCTACACCATACAAGATTAAATCTAAACCGTACCAAATCAAAATCTAGACCGTACCTCTGGCTCTCAAGGGTAAAAAGGCTGTCGAGGTGAAGAAGATCATATGTTCTTGGATACGTCGAGAAAGCTTCGCACCTGCAAAATATCATTTTCACGTTAACATCACTCATACACATAATCAAAACTGAGTTTCTTTTTTTCTTATACCAGTCGTGGTACGTTCCGATGAGACCACGATCAAAGACAACAGGAAGCGTATTAGCGCCATAAGACGAGACAACGTTCATGACCCAAACAGGATCCTCGACAAGAGCAGCAGCGAAACCTCCATAAACAGTGTTCATATCCATAACATTCCTAATCTTGTCTGTCCCAAGAACTGGCAACACTTTCTTGTAATGCTTAACTCTGTTCTTCCATTTACCATCATCGTGTTTCAAACCACTAGCGCTCCCTCCATGAACATCAGAGATTCTCTCCGGCGCCACGTTCAGCCTCTCGGGCCATTTCGGGATGGACCCGAGTCCGGAGTTCTTGACTTTAAGTGTGGGTGCAACCACGCAGGGACGGAGGGGAGTGTACCAAGCGGAGTCTGGTTCTATGCTGTCGTCACATTTGGGAGGGTAAGCTTCCATGTTCTTTGCGATCTTGTCGTAGCAAGATTTGTCTGAGAGTTTCTGCCACACTGCTATGTCGTCTTTTTGTGCGTATTTTTTGAAACACATTGAGGTTAGAAGTGACTGAAGCTTGTCGTAGTCTGATTTCTGATCTTCCATTGTTGTGTTCCATCCACGCCACCTTCTCTTGTAGTTCACTGGTGGTCCTGAAAGTACCCAGAAACCTCCAGGTCGGACTATGCGGTGAATCTCAAGCAAATAGATTCCACCTGCAGTATCATACAACAACAAACTCATTATATACGGTTTATAGTAACACATTGTAATCTAAACCAAGAAGCAGATGCTTACCAAACTCAGTCCAGGGAATGAGACATCTTGAGCAATGAGCCATATCAAATGAATTTGAAGGGAAAGGGAGACGTTGCGTGGAGATTATCCCGAGAATGGCAGGGATCCCACGTTCAAGAGCAAACTGAACCTGAGCTTCATGGTTATCTCTAGGAGCAAGAGAGATTGTTAGTATCCCACGGTCCAAAAGATCACCTCCCCAGCTCGCAACCTACATAACAAACCAACTGAAATTTACAACCGGAACCGGTTAGAGAAGTTGCAAAGAGGGGGAGAGAGAGACTAACACCACAGCCAGTATCAATGGCGGTCCTGACTGTACCGTCTTTCATTTCTGGAATAAGATCTTGCATCTGATCAACATAGTGACTAACACCACGTGGAAACATGGTACCACCACCAGGGAAATGGAACTTGTCACCTTCTTTCTTAAGCCAATGCTGGTTTGATTTTTGTTTGTTGATCCAGTCATAAGGCACGTTCTTGTACCAACACTGGTCTCTGCTCTTAGGCCATCTAATAGGCGGTTTATAACCATCTGGTGGTGGGATCAAGCACTCGCTCTTTTCATAAACCGGAGGACAGTGACGCTCCAAGAAACTTAGGCGATGGACACCGTACCTCTTCCATCTCTGAAAACAAGAAACACAAGGTTATGCAACTAGAAGGTTAAAAAGGTACAAAGTAAGAGTGATATATTTTAAAACCTTCGGATCGGTGCAGGGGGTGTAATCTTGGAGCTCTGAACCACATTCCGGGAAAGAAACGAATTTGATTTGAAGAGGTGAGACCTTAGGTTCCTTAGGGGAAGCTACAGCCTTTGTAGTGGTAGTTGTGAGATCCTTAGCTTCGATCTTGTCTCTCTCAGAGCAAAACATCCCACCGAGATAGAAGGAGAAACCACACAAAGCGATGAACAGAACTGTCAGTGACAAGATCCTAGAAGAGCCCTTTTCGGGTTGCGAAGACTGCTTCCCGTTCTTCATGATTCTGCTACACCAAAAAGATATAGAAGAATCAGATCAAACACAGTTGTAAATCAACTAAACAAAACGTTCTTATTGTCGTCACAATTTTTCAGTATGAAAGATACTAACATGACTTTGATATGAACCTAGATTGAGTTTTAGAACAAATGGGATTGGTGAGATCTGAAATAGACACTTTCCAACACAGTGAAACTTCTGTCGAATTTTAACAATTTTCTTCAGACATGATTCAATGGGTCCCCAAAACACCACTAAAGCATCCCACTAGGGTCAATAAAGTTGAAACTGGAAGACATCAGTCGCAACTGCCCCTTTGTTTTAATGCTTAAAATAACTTATACAGCTATGGATTCATCATTTTACCCAAAGATCCAAACTTTGCAGCAAAAAACTTCAGTTCGGTTCTGATTCTTAACAGAATCCATAGAAAGATGAGATCTATAAAGTGCCCATCAACAGAAACAAAAGAAAATTTCACGAACGATAGAGAAATGGATCTGACGTGCACATAAAATGAAAAACAGAGGAATATGAATATATATAATTGAATAAAGAACGAACTACGACTTCGAATTCACTTACTTGAGAGTGTTTTCTTCGAGAGGAGAATAAGCGTTGAAACTTCTGAGAGAAAAAAAATCTGGAGATAGGAGATTTTGAAGTAGAGATTTGGATAAGAAGAAGAGAAGAGTCCTGAAATGAAGGGAAGATCTCTCCCTCTCTCTCTCTCTACACAGATCTCTCAAAATCACTCTCAAGTCTGTAACTTTCAGACAAGAAGGGAAAACTAAACCGATAGAGAAAACTTTATATAAATCTCTTCTTCCTCGTTTGGTTATTTCGCTTTCTTCGTCCCCATCTCTTCCTCTCTCATTAGATTTTTTCGGTGTGTTCGCTAATTTTTTTTTTGTATGAAATACTTTAAAAATAAACTTTAAAAACATTTTGTAGCCGAAAAAAATAATCAAAATAGATTTTAATAGAGTGTAAAAATATATTAATATATCTTATATTAACTAATCAAAACTTAGGATTTGAGTTACGAGCAGAATTTTGAAGGTGAATTTTGAAATTTTAAAAAAATATATTAAAATTTTAAAAATAAAAAAAACTATTTTGATCGTTTTTTCTTAAGATTTATTATTTTTGACAAAAACTTCAAAAATATTTATTTGAGATTTACCCTATAAAATTTTATGAACAAAATATATTTCAAAAGAAAAATAACCCAACTAAACTTTATTAATTATATCGTTTAAATTAATTAATTTAAAATTAAATTAATTTAAATTTAAATTTTAGAGTTATGGAGGTAAAGTTTTGGATGTGGATTTAAAATTAATAAAATAAAAATATGAAAGTTTTTGAAATGAAAAAGTCTACTTCAACTATATTTTTCTTAAAATCTATTTTAATCAATGATAAAAATTTTGAAAATAACTATCTAAAAAATTAACCCATTTTTATTAATATTTTTTTTTATTTTTACCTATATATAAAGATTTTTATTACATTCACGATGGTGCCATGTGAATAGCTACGTCACCATTTGGAGTTTAAGACTTGAATGATACACTAGTAATCCGATCTAAACCCAAACATATACCTGAAATCTTATATTTCATAAAATAAAATAAAAAATTATAATGAAAAGATAAAAATTAAAATAGACATAAAAATGTTTTTATCCCAAAAATAATATTTAAGAAGAAAAATGATCAAAATAGACTTTATTAAATGATGTAAATATATATTTATACTCTTGGGTTAACTAATTTAAAATTAGGGTTTAAAGTTATGGGTGATGGTTTTGGAGTTGAGGTTTAAAAATTTAAATTTTTAAAAATATTAAAATTTTCAAAATAAAAAATGTTTATTTTGATCATTTTTTTCTTTGAAAGTCTATTTTTGTGACAAAAATTTCAAAAATGACTATTTGAGAAATTTGTCATATTATGAACCACCTAAAAAATATTAAAAAGAATAAAAATCACTTTTTTGTTTTATCTTATAAAATAAAATATTTTTACATTATCACAAAAACAAATTTATTTGCTAATTATATTAATATATTTACATTTAGACTATTTTTAAAAAACCTTATTATTTTCTATCGAAACTACACTCATCTCGCATAACATATTAATTTTGTACTGCTTATTTACCGATATTATCATTCGAACTCTCAGTAAAACTAAACTCATTGAATGTTGTGGTAGCGATGGCTACTATAAAATATTAACGATTTGGAACTTCAGAGCTTCTATATACGACCAGATACTTAATGGTACATGGGTGATAAGAACTAATAATAATTGTTTTAAATGAAAATTTTGAGATATTTTAGCTACACTTGAAAATTATAAATGATTTTACTATTTTAAATATTGTAGTTTAATTAAATAATTTAAATATTAATTTATTTATTTTATAAACTTGTTTGAAGTACTCCAGTGATGAAGATGTTCTAAACGTAAAATAAACAATTATCAAAAGCCTAAGGTCGTTAAATAGCAAAGATGATATCGAATTGGGTTTATATACCCGCATTAGTTTTTTTAGAAAAAAAACCAGCATTGGTTGTCTTTCGATACAACGCGTCTTAAAGTAATTTTTCTATAGTGTTTGATTTTCCCTTGATAGGGATAAATTGGTAACAAAATCTCAAAGATAGAATGCCTTCAGTCAAAAAAAAAGGAAACAAAATCTCAAAGATGATTACTTTTCCTACTCTTCTGATAATTACTTGGGATTTTTATTAATATACCAATGACAATAATAATTAAGGTTTAGCACTTACGTGAGACTTTATAAAAGTAACCCATTTTACATCATTGAGGCTACCTGCTTGGAGCCTCCACAACTTGTGGAGTGGGACCAATTCAATTCAGTTTTTTTTTTTATATACATTTTTTTGTCCATCTATTTTTTTGACATTTTCTAGAAACTGTAAATTACATTGAGTAATAGTCAAAATTATCATATTTTTTAACTGGGAAAACGTTGATATATTATATAACCCCAAATTAGTAACAAAAACGAATACGTGCATGGGATGTGTATGATACCATATATTAAGCCAAACAACCAATATTCATTAATACGAACACGTACCCAACCAACCTAAAAGTCTGATACACTTTAGATACGCATTTTCACGAGTGATGCAATTCGTACTCTTGAATTAGTGCTCTGATTTATATTTTCGAAGCTTGACAAACCGAATCAAAGAAAAATAGCTTGTCCTCGATCAATTAATAAAATAAACGAATTAAATATTTAATAATTTCAGACGAGGAACAAAAGTCCACCGACAGAAGAAATGGATGTGCCTTTATTCTTTGCTTTGGAATTCAAAACAATACTTAAAAAAATATTTTGTGTGGTTTACAAGCAATAATTGAATGAAATAATAAAACAATACTTATATCCTCTCTTTTTTTATCCAACTCCAGTATACTAAGCTAACCTCTCTTTGTTGAATTTGTTTTTACGTAAGAAATTATTATGAATAATATTATTTAAGATTTTGATCCGCGTTTCAAAAACGATTAGTATTTTAGACTTGTTGAATATTAATATGTTATAAATTCATATTATATAGAGAAAATAAATTTGTTTAAAGTTATATAATTTATAAATTAGTTTATTTCAAATTTTGTATATACCCTCTTATATAACTCTTAAGCATGAGAACTTTATCATCCAGGATTCAGAGAAAAGTACTTATTGGATTTTTTGGATATGTGGGTTTTTGTTCGAGTCTGGGTATCCAAAATATCCAAAATGTTTTGTGTATATTATGTTAATTTGGGTGTTTCATATATGTTCTCAGTATACATTTTTTTAAGTTTTGGGTTTACGTTTTTTGTTATAGTTTCAAGTTTCAGCTAAAATTTTAATAGTTTAAATATATATTTCAGGTACTTGGATATATTTTGGATATTTTTTTGGTTATTCGGTTAAAATTTTGATCTTTTGGATATTTGAATATTTTTAAGTATTTTTTAATTTTTAGGTATTTTTCATCTTTCGACTTTTTGGTACTTTAATTTTTTTGCTCCTAAATACCAAACCAAACCAGATCCATTATGTACCCAAATTACAGATATTTTACAGGTATTTGAATATGAACTCTAACTAACTTGAATCCTATAGGGAAAAATTAAAAATTAAGCTAAACTTAAAATCTAATTAACAAAAAATTACTAAATAAAAAGTTAATAGTACTTAAATGTAATATTCTATCTTGTTATTTGGAAAAGGTAAAAATTAAGCTAAATTTAAAATCTAATTAACAAAAAGTACTAAATAAAAAGTTAATAGTACTTAAATGTAATATTTTAAATTCATAGTACTGAAATGATAAATACTAATAACCAAACTTGTATTTCAACTTTTCTCCAGCACATCTTAGTCCTGTAAATTTCATCATATCTCACACTTTTCTCCACAAGGCATACACAGCATTTTCCTTGTGTTACCTGATAATTTATAAGAAGCTGAAAGACAACTTTCTACACATACTATCATTGGAAAAGAAAGATAAAACTAGCTCATATCACCTAAAGTTAGAGAAAGACTGCTGAAAGTACAAAGGATTAACATGACAACTCTTATAGGATATCGCATTTTGCAATTAATCCTCAGAGCTTCGTTTGAATTTGTAAACTTCTAAACAAAAGCCTGATCTTTGTTGGTTCTCTGGTTCCCGGTCAGATCTCTTCCTCCACTACAAGACACATTCCCAACATAATTATTGGTAGATACACAAAATAAAGAAACGACCTAATGAGATGCATCAATGACAAACCTTCTAATGTAGAGAAACCATTCCCCATGATTTTCGTCATCCTTGTAACCTCCAGAGAGTACCACAGACTGAGCTACATAACTCAATTGTCCACCAATGCCATCAACATGCCGAAAGTGAGCTCCCATTGCCTACACTCTAGTCTATCTTCCCAATATCCTCCAACTAATAGATCTTGTTTTCTCTTAGGATCATTCTCCACTATAATAAGATCAAAGTGATCAGACGGTCACTACAAAGAAAGAGTTAATTTAAATCATTTATTTTCTATATTTGTATTAGTTATAAATGATGTAAAAAGATTTTACATCACTTAAATAAATGACTTAGTTTTTGGTGATGCAAATAATTTGTATCATTTTTTTAAAAAACTGATATAAAAATAGCTAATATTTCCATCGATTATTTCAAGTGATGTTAATAGATGTCAATTGTTAAAAGTGATGCTACTGTTTACATCATTTGTTAGAAATGATGTTTGTATTAGTATCGATTTAATAAATTGATTTTAATTATTTAAATCATTTACTATTACCTAAGTAACGTTAATATCAATTTTTAAAAATGGTTTTTAATAACTATATAACTTATAATTAATTCTATAATTTATAATGATTGATTACAATTATTTATCAACTCTAAATAATTGACATTGACTTATATTAATATAAAAATTTACCAGAAAATATATTAAATAAAATATTTTTATTAATAATTTTTTCTCATTGTATGATATAGAAGGAAAAAAAATCGTATACATAGAAGTCTAATAAACTTCTTATCAGCCATTTTCACGTAGCTTCATCAATCAAACACTCAAATCCAGCCATCTGCTTCACAGACTCCTACGCTTTATCACATGCTTGTGGTTCCCTTCTCCTTGAAAATGATCTAATGCATCATTAGTGAGAAAAGCCTTTTGCCCGCCAGCCCTCTCTTTGGACTCGAGAAGATTAGATGAGGCAATAACAAAACTTTTGGTAAGGTCTGTTCAATGAGTCCACGATGTTATCCAT
This sequence comes from Moricandia moricandioides, assembly GCA_905132885.1. Classification (NCBI taxonomy): domain Eukaryota; kingdom Viridiplantae; phylum Streptophyta; class Magnoliopsida; order Brassicales; family Brassicaceae; genus Moricandia; species Moricandia moricandioides. The sequence continues at coordinate 14,062 of CAJHQQ010001151.1, forward strand.
CTTAATCTTTCCCCCTTCAAAAACCAATGACAACATGAGATTTTTCAAGTTTAAAAACAATAGCTTCTCCAAACAAAATCAATAAGCAAGAGAGATGAGTAAAGTCTAAATCCTTAGACAAGTATTTCGAAGTAAGAAATCCTAAACAGCAAAAGTCTATTCTGAAGTCAAAGGGAAAAATAATACCTTTTCAATTTTGTTCCCATCAAATTCCGTAGCAACCGGCCTTAGTTACTTTCAAATCATGCATAAGCGAAAACAAAATCATCAACATCATATAAAAAAATGCTTCACGCCACTAATAACTCGTATAAAGAAAAAAGTTTTACTTTTAATTAAAGAACTCATAACAGTTACATTGTTCAACAAAGTTTATAAATGAGAGAGGGAGAAGAACGTGGAAGTGGGATAGTGAGCATATGCGTTTTGGAGATCAAATGGCTAAGAACAAAACATAATTTAATTAGACCCATAAGAAAAAATAAATTAAAGCCACAAAAATCTTATCTACATCTCGTAATATCTGGTTTATTTAAAAATTTAGCATATCTTTTAATAATTTTTATATTAGAACAAATGTTCAAATGATGAAAATTAAAAGAAAATACTAAATAGGATCAAATTTATTAAATTGATATTAAAAGAAAATATAGTTACGGAATTTATATTAGCATCAGTTTTTTATTGATGCAAAAGTTTGTATCATTTTAGTAAATGATGTTAACCCAAAAAATAAATGCATCAATTACTTAATCAATGCAAACATATATAATAATATCATTTACTTTAAAATGATACAAATTAATAAAAAGTGTATCACTTTATTGAATTGATTCCAGTTAAATTAATAATAACATCATTTATTGTAACTGATATTAATTTCTATATATTTGCATCATTTATAAAAAAGTAATTTAAAATAAAATCATTTAATTTTATGATACAATTTAAGTGATGTACTAGTCTTTGATCCGCGCGCCCGCGCGGGTGTTGTTTTTATAAATGTCAAATATTTTAAACAATTTGTTTGATATAATGTAGATATAACTGGAACTTAATATTCGATATCCGTTATCCGATCTGTGATCTCATCCGCTTCACAAAACATATATTCGAGGATCCTCATAGTGATTTTACGGATTCGACTGATTCATGTACAAATTCAGATAGTAAAATTTAGGTTTAGATATCCAGATCCGAATATTAAATATTTAAAATTTAATATAGTTATCTATGTATATTATATATACTTTTATATAAAATAAGTAAAATTTTAATGATTTTAAGTTTTTTAAATAATAATTTTAAATAGACTAAATAGATGGTTAATAGTTAGTCTGAATATCCGTGTGTATTCAAATTTTAGTCTGAATATCCTAACCCCGAATATCCGGATCCGGATAACAATTTTACGAATTCGACGAATGCATATCCCAATCCGTATATCTTAAAATGCCCTGGATATTCGATCTGTCCTAGACCTAACTGTATATATGTATTATATGGTGATTAAAATTTTAAATTTATAAATTACATAAGTTATTTTTATTAGATATATATCGTACAAATGAATAATACATTGTATTTGTTTGTATATATAACCATTTATAATAAATATTAGTATGTATTTTAGTCACTAAATTGTTATGGAAAGTTACATAATTTTGGTATTATAAATGAATAACTTCAGATTATTATAAAAAATTATTAACATTAGTATTTTTTATAGTTCAAATATAGTTGGGTAACTTATATGGATATGGATAAAAAATAAAATTAATTTCATGATATATATATGTATAATTATGTTTTTATTATAAAAGTTTGAAAAATACATATATATTTTTTTATGAAATCTTGAATTTCAATGACAAAAGTTGTTAATGGACTTATTTACTTTTTTTTTCTTGTTAAAAATTAATTTTTAGACGTTTGGATACAAAGATAATATCAGTGGCATTCTTTGTAAATATTAGATAAAAACAATGATTATTTCTTATTTGTACTTCAGTTTTAATAGTTTAGATGTCATTTTTTTTTGTAGTGGGTACAATCACATATATCTTTCCACTGCAAGCATTAACCTTTCTAGTTTTTGGCCTTTTTAGTGGTAAACGCTTTTTTAGGCCGGTCATTACTGATGAACTGGTAAGTTTTTGTAGTTTTAGTTAGACATTTGATTTTCTATAGAATATTTAGTCGTTCTGTTATTATATATAACTTGTTTTATTATGTGTACAATTAGATTGCAAGAATGTTTTTATTGTGTTAAACACATCTTTTTTAAAATATTCTAAGATTAATGTTTTTACTTATCATACTACGACTAATATCTTTCAGAATTTCTTAGATTAACGTTGGTTGAAATCTATACATACTAAGATTAAAATTTGTCATTTTAAATAAAATAGAAAAGAAGATAAAGTATTGATAGGTTTGTAGTTGAATAATCAAACCAAACATACAATTTATTATTTTAAATATTTTCTGTTATTTATTCAATTTCTTTTTAAATTAATTAGAAATTAAACTAAAAAATAATAAGCAAAAATATGATTTTAATAATGACACAGTATTTATTTTTAGCTATTTAATATTTAAACTTATTTTATCTTAATTATTTAACTGTGTATAATAGTTTTAGTTCATTAAAGCTATTAGTTTATGTTAATTTTTCTTCTTTAGTTATTAAAAATATTGGTTGATAAATTCTTATTTTTAGTACTTTCTAATTTTAAATACTTCTTATTTTCTTTGAGCTTATGTTCAAATGAAAGATTAGTATTTTTAATAAATATTATATACTTTTTTTGTGAAATTTTCATTTTACGAAATCAGGTATATATAACTTGTATACCAGATTAAAATAAAATTATATAATTTAGAAATATATTTTTTTCCTGTAATTTCAAGATTTTAATAGTAAACTAAAGATATTGAAAAAACATTTCAATAATACTAATTATAAACTATTTTAAGATTAATGTTTTTACTTATCAAACCAAACATACAGTTTATTATATTTTGTAAATAATTTTTGTTAGTTATTTAATTTAATAAAAACTATAAATTAAATAAATTAAAATAAAACTTATGTTATTAAGCAAAATATGATTTTAATAATGGCACAATATTGTATTTTTATTTATTTAAATATCGCAACTTATGTTATCTTAACTATATAACATGTATAATTTTTTAGTTCATTAAAGCTATTATTTTATGTTAATTTTTTCTTTTTTTTATTAAAAATATTGACTGATAAAAACTTATCTTTAGTACTTTGTAATTTTAAATATCTATGTTCTTTGGGATTGTTTTTCAAAGGAAAAATTAATAGTTTAAAAAAGTATTATGTTTTTCATTTTTGTAGAATTTGAATTTTATAAAATCAGTTATATATACCCTATTTACCAAATTAAAATATAATTATATATATTTTAAACTGTTTAAAACTATGTTTTAAAGGAAATAATATATTTTAATATCAAAATTATCTTTGTGATTTTTTTTATTAAATCATTTTTTTTGCAAAAATATTTTTCATTTGGTCTAAGAAAAAGATAGATATAAAGAAAGTATTTTATTATTTTGAAAATATATTTTATGTTGTACAAAAATGTTTTAAAGGGAATATTAGTATTTGCTGAACTTTCCTTTTTAATTAAATCATATTATAGATACCTATATTTTCGTTTTTAAATTAAATTTTAAACTTATGTTTCTTTTCTATCATATATTGTTATTTGATAAATTAAAAATTAATCTATATTAAAAATCTAATTAAAAAAATACTAAATAGAAAAGTTAATAGTACTTAAATGTAATATTTTAATTCATAGTATTTAAATGATAAATATTAATAACCAAACTTGTACTCCAACTTTTCTTACTTCTCAATCCTGTAAACTCTATCATATGTCACACTTTTCTCCGCAGGGGCACGCATAATGCCTTTTCTTGTGTGATCTGATAATTTATAAGAAGCAGAAGCACTAAGACAACCGTCTGCAACTAACCCTCAGAGCTTCGTTTGAATCTGTAAACTTCTGACCAAAAGCCTGATCTTTGTTGGTTCTCTTGTTCCCGGTCAGATCTCTTCCCCCACTGCAAGACACATTTGTAATGTACTTTGTGGTAGATACACAAAATAAAGAAAAGAACTAATAAGATTCATCAATAACAAGTGTAGAGAAACCAGTCTCCATGATCCTCATCTTCCTTTTAACCTCGAGAGAGTGCCACAAGCGGAAAGTGAGCACCCCACTGCGTACACTCTAGTCTACCTTCCCAAGATTCTCTAACTAAAACAACTTGTTTTCTCTAAGGATCATTCTCTGCTAGAATATGAAAAAAGTGACCATATGGTACAACCACATATATCTTTCCACTGTAAGCATCAGCCTTTTCAGTTTTTTGGCCCTCTTAGTAGTAAACACTTTCGTAGGCCGATCAGTGTTCCTGATGAACTGGTAAGTTTTGTAGTTTTAGTTAGAAATTTGATTATATGCAGAATAATTAGTCGGTTCAGTTATTATATATAACTGGTTTGATTATTTTTATTATGTGTACATTAGATTGTAGGAATGTTTTTTGTATTGAAGTTTTTTAAAAAGTATATTACGATCAATGTTTATAATTATCATACTCTAAGACTAATATCTTTTCAGAATTTCTTAGATTAATATTGGTTGAAATCTATATATACTAAGATTAAGATTTGTCACTTTTAAATAGAATAGAAAAGCAGATAAATTATTGATTGCTTTGTTGAATAACCAAACCAAACATAAAATTTATTATATTTTTAAATAATTTTATTTATTTATTAAATTTTATAAAAATAAAAATTAGTTAAAAATTAAAATAAAAAAAATATTAAGGAAAATATTATTTTAATAATGACACAATATTGTATTTTTAGTTATTTAAATATCCCAAATTATGTTATTTAAAATATGTAATTGTGCATAATAGTTTTAGTTCATTAAATGTATTCAATTATATTAATTTTTCTTTTTAGTTTACTAAAAGTATTGGTTGATAAAAACTTATATTTTTACTTCCTAATTTTAAATAGAGATAAAAACCAAAATAGACCTTAAAAGTTTTTGTTTCCGAAATAGCACCCAAAGAGAAAAATGACTAAAATATACTTTATTAAAGAGTGTAAATATACATTTATAGTCTTTGGGTTAATTAATCCAAATTTAGGGTTTAGAGTTATGGGGTGGGGTTGGGGAGGTGATACTTAAAATTAAAAAAATTAAAAAAATAAATTTTTTTAAAATAAAAAGAGTTTATTTTGATCATTTTTTTTCTTGAGGTCTATTTTTGCGACAAAAACTTCAAAAAAGTCTATTTGAGAGATTTTCCCTTTTAAATATCTGTTATGCTCTTTGAGATTATGTTTCAAAGGAAAATATTAGTTTAAAAAAAATAGTATGTTTTTCGTTTTGTGTATTTTCCATTTTATGAAGTCAGTTATATATACACTTTTACCAGATTAAAATATAATTATGTAATTTATAAATATTTTTCTTTTTTCATGTAATTGTAAGATTTTAATATTAAACTATTTATATTGAAAAAAACATTTCAATAATACTAATTATAAATTATTTTTAGTCAATTAAACATATATCAGTTAATATTACTTTATTTATTTTATGTAATCATCTAAGAAAATAGATAAATATAAAGAGAATATTTCTATTACTTGGAAAATATATGTATTTTATACTGTTTAAATTATATTTTAAGGGAAATAATATATTTTTGATATCAAGATTATCTTTGTGAATTTTTTTATGAAATCACATTATATACAAATATATATATTTTTTCTTCTAAAAGTAATATAGATATAAAGAAAGTACATTATTACTTCGAAAGTATATTTTATATTGTTCAAAAATATGTTTTAAAGGGAAAATTACTATTTCCTGAACATCCCTTTTTAATTAAATCATATTATATATACATATATTTTCGTTTTTAAGTTCAAATTTAAATTTTATAAATGTTTCCTTTTCACTATATTTTGTTAATTGAAAGAGTAAAAACTAAGATAAACTAAATATCTAATTAAAATTACTAAATAAAAAGTTACTAGTATTTAAATGTAATATTTTAATTCATAGTACTTAAATGATAAATATTAATAACCAAACCTGTACTCCAAATTTTCTCCTGTATTTCTCAGTCCTGTAACCTTCATCATATCTCACTCTTTTTTCCTCCTGGGCATACACAGAACGCTTCTCCTTGTGTGACCTTATAAGAATCTGAAGCACTAAGACAACTTTCTACACATAATATCATTGGAAAAGAAAGATAAAGCTAGCCCATATGACCTACAGTTAGAGAAATGCTGCAGAAAATATGAACGATTAACCTGACAAATCTTCATGATGTCCCATTTCGCATCTAAACCTCAGAGGTTTGTTTGACTTTATAAACTTCTGATCAAAAGCCTGATCTTTCTTCTCTTGTTCCTGGTTAGGTCTCTGCCTCCATTACAAGACACATTCGCAGCACACTTAGTGGCATATACACAAAATAAAAAAGGATTAATAAGACGCATCAATGACAAACGTTCCAGTGTAGAAAAATCATTCTCCATGATCCTCGTCATCCTTGTAACCTCCAAAGAGTGTGACAGACTGAGCTCCATAAGTCGATTGTCTACCAATGCCAGCAACATGCGGAAAGGGAGCTCCCACTGCCTACAGTTTAGTCTATCTTCCCAAGATTCTCCAACTAAAACACCTTGTTTTCCCTGAGGATCATTCTCCGCTAGAATAGGACAACAGTGACCAGATGGTACAGTCACATATATCTTTCCACTACAAGCATTAGTCTTTCTAGATATCCCCCCCTTAAGTAGTAAACGCTTTCCTAGGCCGGTCAGTGTTCCTGATGAATTGGTAAGTTTTTGTAGTTTTAGTTAGACATTTGATTTTATGTTGAGTATTTAGTAGGTTCATTATTATATAACTGGTTTGATTATTTTTATTATGTGTACATTAGATTATATGAATGTTCTTTTTTATTAAACTCAATTTTCTGAAAATCTACTAAGATTATTTTTTAATTATTAAATTAAGACTAATATATTTTCAGAATTGCGTAGATTATTGTTGGTTGAAATCTATATATACTAAGATTAAAAATTTTCATTTTTAAATAAAATAGAAAAGAAGATAAAAGCATCTCTATTGGCACTTACTCTTAATAGAGTACTTAAGCAATTTTTAATGTTATTAATTATGTAATTAAATTTTATCACTAAAAGAAATAAATCCACTCATGTGACGACACATGTTAAAATGGTCTCTCCACAAGTAAGTTATTGTAGTTTTAGTTATACATTTGATTTTAATTAGAATATGTAGTCAGTTGAGTTATTATATATAATTGGTTTGAATATTTTTATTATGTGTACGTTAGATTGTAGGAACTGTTTTGTATTAAAACTTAATTTGAAAAAAAATATATATACGAAGATTAATGTTTTAAATTATTGTACAAAAACAAATATCTTTTTAAATAGCTTAGATTAATTTTGGTTGAAATCTATATATACAAAGATTAACATTTGTCATTTTTAAATAAAATAGAAAGAAGATAAAGTATTTATAGGTTTGTAGTTCAATAATCAAACCAAATATACAATATATTATATTTTGTATATTATTTTTATTTATTTAATTTCATAAAAATAATAATAAAATGAAATTAATTAAAAATATTAAGCAAAAATATGAACTTAATAATGACACATTATTTTATCTTTAGTTATTTAAATATCTCAAATTATCTTATCTTAAATTTTTTAACAGTATAACAATTTAAGTTCATTAAAACTATTGGTTTGTTATGAACCAGATGATTGTGGATGCAATAACCATTGGGATTGGATAGAACCGGATCCGACCAAGGATAAGATCGGACCGAGCCAAAAGGAATCTCACCGACCAGAAAGGAATATACCATTGACCAAGATATGGATAAGGACTAATCAAAACTTTTCTTTTCCTAGTCAGATAAGGTTTAACTTTTCCATGTTTATCTAGGAATGTTATCTTTCCATTTATCTAGTTGTAACTCCCTATATATAAAGGGCTCCATATTCGATGATCAATAAGAAGAATAGACAAGTTCCCCCATATATTCATAACACGTTATCAGCACGATACGTCTCTCATAAACCCTAAGCTAATACTCAGCCGCCAAGAACCCGGACAAGGAGATTCAAAACTCGTGATACAAGGCTCCTACAACGAAGATCAAAAGTTCCTGCAACAAATCCATAGTTCCCGCAATCAATGGATCCCTTCTCTCTCTCTAAGATCCGACCGCAATATAAACCCTAAGGTAAGCCGGCACATACACTTACCATCCGTCTAACTAACACTCGCAGGTAAGTCCCTATCGGATATAATGGAGCAACTGGCCAGCCGATACAGCATATAAACGCCCAGGTAAGTTCACACGAACCTATAGTACTATTCTCCCGGTTAATACATGCAGGTAAAAGTCCCTATCGGACATAAAGGAGGATCCTTTCAATCGTTACACACGGGTAAGTCCTTACCGGATCTAAAGGCACACATGCGCATCCGATACACAACCAGCCGGACATACACCCGCGATAGAGGTTAATCACCCGCGTACGTACCAGACTCGATCCGCAAACGACAAACCACGATCCAGCACTCAAACCAGCACCCGATAGCTTCCAGACCTCCGATCAACCCGCTATACGTCCTACGACCCGCGACAGCTCCCTCGGTGGTCCGTTCAATCCGTCTAAACCTAAAGGTAACCCTAAACCCTAACTTACATAAAATCGATTAGACAATTGCTAAGTTGCTGGATAGGATAGAGAACTTCATCCTGATCATCTAGGGTTCGAATCCATTGAATGATTGATTGTTTGGTTGATAGTTTAAATTCAAAAACAAATAGAAACCGGGTGCTAGGTTGCTAATCTATACACGATGAACCCTAATCTAAACTCGCCAAACCCTAAAGGCCATAATCGGCCACTAAGCATAAAAACAACCTAATTAGGTTTGCTAGAAAGAAAAATATGATTGTTTGCTTGATCAACGATTATTTGAACGCAAATAACATATAAACCAAATTTCTAGATTGATAACCTACACAAGTATGAACTCTAAATCTAATTCGAAACCTAAACCTAATAACAACCTGAATAGGTTTTCTAAACATAACATGATTATGTTTACTAATCAGAACTTGATTAGGTTTACTAATCATAGCTAAATTAGGTTTACCAATTACGATTGGAAAATGTTTATAAATCGAAATACATACTTGCTTAAAAACTGAGGTTATAAAACAAGCATCATAATCGTATTGAACGATTTCTAAGTTGTCATGAAATTTATTAAATGAATTCAAAGCACATAATTATCTAATTATAAATCTCTATGAAAGAAAGATGTCGAAAACCAACGATCTGGATTTCGATGCCCTAAATATCTTAGGAGACAATTATCTCCAATGGGCACTAGGTGCAAAGATCATATTGAAATCAAATGGACTCGGTGAATGCATAAACTAAAGATAATAATGCAACCGAGAAGGATAGATTCAGGGCTATCCTAATTATATTCCATCATCTTATGAAAAGTCTAAAAGACCAATAAGAGAATCCACTCGACCTTTGGACAGAATTAAAATATGATCACCAGAGAAATGTGATCTTACCAAAGGCAACGTATGATTGGAGAAATCTTAGAATCCATGATTATAAGTCCGTGGATGAATATAACTCGGCCCCATTTAAATAATCTCGAAATTAAAGTGGTGTGGTGAAAAGGTAACAAATAAAGAGATGTCAGAAATGACAATCTCAACCTTCCACGATAGTAATGTGTTGTTATAACAACAGTATCGAGAAAATGGGTTTAAGACATATGATATCATGTCTGCTGCTCGCTGAGCAAAATAACGAGTTATTGATAAGAAATGGTGAAATGAGATTACCTAAGCATCTCCACGACTTATAAATTTAAAAAGTCGAGAACCCTGAAACCCATATGGTCTATAAAGATGATGAAGAAGATTTCAAATCATAAGAAAGATGATCTACTATGAAGCATCAGATTGTTTTAAAAAGAATCCGATTGGTTGAGACATCTTAGGATCATTTTATGAAAATGACAACATAAGGATAGTCAATATTATAAGACCACGAAAATAACAAAAGGCATTCACCCAAATGAAAGACCCATTGAGTTATATACTTAAGAATGAATGGTTTCCACCAATGGGCAAAGGAAACAAAAGTTCCTTTCAGATTATAAATCGTCTAAAAGCCTTATAAGAAAAGTGGTCAAAGACTATACCTATATACTCTGATCTTGACTATGCCAAGGATCAGTATGATAAAGGCAAAAGCCATGGTATCATGAATACCCACGAAATTACACTTAATGGCATTGACTGGATTAGCCATCCAAGTCCAAACTTGATGCAAAGAAAGAAATTATAAAAGGCACAAAGAGTTATCCCGTAAAATCTCACGTTGTGTAACATGTGCACAAGGGAAACTCATTAGGCTCTATTGTCCTATAAAGGCCACGTGATGATGATAGTATGTCCATGAGGGGAAGTGAGGACAAACCGAAATCCATGAACATACTACAATCATGTGTGATAAGGTCCTATAATGGACTTGGCCGAATTCAGGCCACTACCTAATGCACTTGGCCAAATTCTTAAAATACAGTGGCCACTATCTAAGTGCTTGAGGACATGAATTTACATGTCTAAGATTAATATGCATCAGGCCATATAAGTGAGCATAGATATTCTCATCTCATATTAAGGGTCATAAACCAGACATACCATCTTAAGAGAATCTGAATATACCACCACAGACATATGTGCCACTTAAGATGGAACCTCAGAAGAGGATTGAGGATGAGAATATATGTTGGATGAATATACATCTTTCTCCCACGTAATTTAAATTGTCTTGAGCCAAACATGGGTGATCTAATTAGTGGCCAAGAACACAGATTACATTGACCTCAGTAATCTGATCATCCAACATTAAAAGGGAGAAAGTTATAAGCTGGTAAAGAGAGAATGGTATCAACCATCATTGTCTTGGCAAGATCCTCAGACTATTAAATATAAGACGTCCAAATGATATAAAAGCTAGCAGAACTAGATGCCAGACACATTGACCCGGAAAATTATACCAGCTTGCACCAAATGAGTTGTTGTCCTAGAAGAGACACAATCAAGTTGCTACAGAGTCTATATAAAGATAGACCAATATGTTCCATAAGATAAAGGGACCTCGGAAGGATAAAATGAAATGGTGCATAGAAATGATAAATTCCCGAGGTCATAAAAGGAAACAATTCCCAGACATAGAAAATGGTCGACCACAATATAAGATACCATACAATGGACTTTGGGACGCCAAAATCCATGGTACTTAAGGTGATTTGGGACGCCAAACACCATTATATTAAAGGTCATAAGATTGCAATCTACTATGTCATGTCTGGAATACAATGGAACGCATAAAAGGGTATCGATACCAATGATATATATAAAGCGCAAACAAGGTAGCACTTGAATATAAAGCGAGGATCATGAACCCACGTGTGAGTACTCATGAATTATGAATCATAAAGATAAGGTTATAATGTTAAAGAAAAACGTGGGGTTTAAAAGAAAGATTTAAAGAATCTATAAAAGAGATGGACGTATTGGCCATAGAACGTCATCCGATAAACCAGTGAATGGGTCTTGTGAGATAAAAGAAATCGTGAGATATAGGATATGACCATATGATCTAAGGTATTCATATTCCTACTTAAAAGCATTTAAAGAATGACTTGATTACACAAGGTTACTCACAGAGACCAAGGAAAAGATTATAAAATGATATAAGATCTGTGGTGGATGCTACTACAATCCGAAATGATAATGTCTGGAAAGAAATGATGATGTAGTAAGCAATATATTAATCACTGGATAAAGATACTAAAGGTATCATAAAGATGAGAAAAGAAATTCTCAAAGAACGGTTTTGTTCCTTAGTCGTCTAAGAACTGATGAAATGCAGCTGCATACGATGCAATATAATATGATCGATCAAATGATAATCAGTGAAAGAGTTCTATAAGAACCATCAGAGTCAGTTCATATATTCATTATAAGAATGAAATTCCTTGTGTTCATAAACCAACTTGAAAGAAAGTTGATTGATTCCAAAGCAATACAAATTATCGATTGATTTTGGACAGGTTATGATCATGATACTTGGATCATAAGATTGTGATCTATATGATTTATGGTTGGTCCATAACTAAGAACATATTGAAAGAAATGTAAAATGGTCGTGGCCAAATGGGATCCCACAATGCCGACCATAAGGGCCATAATGACCATGGTCGAAGAACAATGCCCGAGCATAGTCGACTATACGACCGCAGTAACGGTTTTACTCAAGGTCCCTATTGCCAAGATTGATCAGGGCCAGGGAAACCTCATGAATGACTATGTGACTAAGGTCAAGAAAATGGTTGATCATACGGCCACAAGTATACATACGGGCAAAGGCCCATACGACCAAAAATAGTATGGTCGAGGCACGGTCGATACAATGGTTAGACCATAAAGGTCGATATAATTATGAACGACCATATGACCATATAAAACACATAATGGTCAAGAAATGAATGGTTATAGTTGTGGTTAAGTAAAGGGGTCGTGATATATTCATTGAACCACAAGACCCAACCACGAATGATAAGGTCGTTGGCCATAAGTGCCATATAGTTAACCATTGTTTGAAATGGACGACCAGATCTATATCAAATGGATATATTGATCATGTCCAAGATCTATCAGTATGTAAAATGGCTGATGAAGAAAGGTAATGAAAGGTTCTAAGGAACTAATGGTAATGGTAAACTTATACTTCGTTATTTATTTATTTACAAGAAACGAAAGGTTTAAAGTTTGTTTACACTAACCAAACTAACCAACCCAAAGAGGGGTTAAATGGTTTTGCTAATACAGGTTTTCAGGTTTATATTTGTTCCATATAAAGGAAAATCACAAACAGGTTATGTACTTGCACATGAAGGCATTACAATCTTGTGAAGATCTATGAAGTAGGCAAAGGCCGCAAGTATCAATCAACCATCCGGAAATATGGCTACATATGAAGCAAGTGAATGACCTGGTCGATGAGTATAAGTGTTATGGTCGATAGTGATCCAACCAATGGAAGAGAAGGATCGACCATTACCCATAAAGACTAAAGATAATGGTTCAAGTTCGTGACCCATCATGAGTGATAGCACAACACGTGATGATGGTTCGCCAAAGGACATAGACCAATATGTCCGACCATATTGAAAAGAAAGAAGAAGTGCAAATGCGATCAAGAAAGAACCAAGCAGATTTGTTCAACCTCTACGGTCAAGAAGTTATTATACAAGATAAGATTGAAAGATCTATAATGGTGCATTCATCAGGGGGAGTAATACGGTTGTACTCTTTTTCCTGTCTATGGCTTCCTTTTTTACCACATTGGGTTTTGGGTTTACCATAGGGAGGTTTTAACGAGGCAACATACCAAACGTATTATAAGCTCTATATGGTTATAACATCCAAGGGGGGAGTGTTATGAACCAGATGATTGTGGATGCAATAACCATTGAGATCGGATAGAACCGGATCCGACCAAGGATAAGATCGGACCGACCCAAAAGGAATCTCACCGACCAGAAAGGAATATACCATTGACCAAGATATGGATAAGGACTAATCAAAACTTTCCTTTTCCTAGTTAGATAAAGTTTAACTTTTCCATGTTTATCTAGGAATGTTATCTTTCCATTTATCTAGTTGTAACTCCCTATATATAAATGGCTCCATATTCGATGATCAATAAGAAGAATAGACAAGTTCCCCCATATATTCATAACATGGTTATGTTATTTTTTCTTCTTTAGTTTATTAATAATATTGGTTGGTAAAAACTTATTTTTAGTAAAATCTAATTTTGAATATCTATTATTTTCTTTGAGATTATGTTTCAAGGAAATATTAATATTTTTTTTAATTTTCTTTTTTGTGAAATTTCCATTTTAAAAAAGATAAAACTAGCCCATATCTCCCAAAGTTAGACAAAGACTGTAGAAACTATGAGCGATTAACCCGAAAAAATTCTACATGATATCCCATTTTGCAACTAATTCTCATAGTTTCGTTAGAATTTGTAAACTTCTTATCAAAAGCCTGATCTTCATTGGTTATCTTGTTCCTGGTTAGATCTATTCCTCCACTACAAGAGACATTTGCAACATACTTAGTGGCAGATACACAAAAACAAAGAAAATGACTAATAAGATACATCAATTGCAAACCTTGCGGTGTATAGAAACCATTCTCCATGATCCTCGTCATCCTTGTAACCTCTAGAGAGTGACACAGACTGAGCTCCATAACTCGATTTTCCACCAATGCCAGCAACATGCGGAAAGTGAGCTCCCCAGTGCATACACTCTAGTTTATCTTCCCAAAATTCTCTAACTAGAACACCTTGTTTTCCATCAGGATCATTCTCCGGTAGAATATGACCAAAGTGATCAGATGATACAGTCACATATATCCTTCCACTGCAAGTATTAGCCTTTCCAGTTTTTTGACCCTCTTAGTAGTAAATGCTTTCTTAGGCCGGTCAGAGTTCATGATGAACTGGTAAGTTATTGTAGTTTTAGTTATACATTTGATTTTATTTAGAATATGTAGTCGGTTCAGTTATTATATATAATTGGTTTGAATATTTTTATTATGTGTACGTTCAATTGTAGGAATTTTTTGTATTAAAATATAATTTGAAAAATATATATACTAAGATTAATGTTTTAAATTATTGTACTAAAACTAATATCTTTTCAAATAGCTAAGATTAATTTTGGTTGAAATCTATATATACAAAGATTAACATTTGTCATTTTAAATAAAACGGAAAAAGATAAAGTATTGATAGGTTTGTAGTTGAATAATCAAACTAAATATACACTATATTATATTTTTATTTATTTAATTTTATAAAAAATAAAAATTAATTAGAAAATATTAAGCAAAAATATGAATTTAATAATGACACAGTATTGTATCTTTAGTTATTTAAATATCTCAACTTATGTTATCTTAAATTTTTAACTGTATAACAGTTTAAGTTCGTTAAAGCTATTGGTTTAGGTTATTTTTTTCTTTAGTTTATTAATAACTAGTGGTTGGTCCGCGCTTCGCGCGAAAATGTGTTTTGTTTTGTGAATGGAGTGGCTGTCTTCGTGAGTTCAAGGATTTTCTTAATTTGCATGTATTTAACAATACATGTTAGATAATTTTTCTATATAAGATCGTCATGTTGAAATGCTATGGTCCTTCAGTTTGACTAACATGTATCTAACAATGTTTTAATTGTTTGAACTCATGCTTCGTTTTTTATATATGTCTTCCGTAGTGTTCTCAATTTTTTTTTTCAAATATTATATATTGTCATAATGTCATGTATGCATTAAATTTTTTCTTTGTTGAGTTTCGAAAGACACGATCTTACAACTTTGCAGTATTGACTTGAAGTTTCATTCGAAATCGAATGTAGGCGTAATTTTGTTTACGTAATATACTTGTTACTTCCTCACTAACCTCTTTTACAAATCTATCACCAAAGACCAATCACGCAAGCATGGATCTTGATCTTTACTTAGATAAGAATGAGTAGTTAATGATATTAAATTATTTAACTTTTATACAAAAATATATTTTAGAGTTTTTTATAGTTGTATGTAATTATATTTTCCATATAAGAAGAGAAGACATCGTAGCTACAATAATATATTATGGTATAAAGATTTTCTAATCGTGCTTTTTGGACATTCAAGCAAGCAAACCCAATTTAATTTTCTACGTCCTTGTTAAATCTATGAATCAAAGCTTTCACTTAAAAACCAAAAAGAGGAAATACTAATCACGATCCAAACTAACTAAGATGAAGAGTCAAAAACCTTCTTATAAAAAGACAAATGTAAAGTGTGAGACATTGTATAGTTTATCTCATATAAACATGATTCATTGCCGAGAAGGAACAATGCGAGAGTCTAATCTAGTGGATGCACGTCACTCTATCTTTTGTTGTCTCTATCTTCATTTAGAGCATGACCAGGTTTTCTCCAAAACATTATAGATAACTTCCTTAGCTACAACAAACAAAGACAAAAGAAAACAACAAAAATATCTTTTATCCAATTTACAGCAATAAACCAGTTTTCAAATTAAAGACCAAACGTGCTTCAGATCTCAAACCAGAAAACCTTCTTTAGTAAATAAACTTTCTGATTGTTCACCACAACGAAAGTTCTCAACTCTTAAAAAGAAAGCATACATCAAAAAGGGGGTTTCTCTCCATAGAGATAAGGAGAACCCCATTCCACTTGATTCTTATTTCTATTTACTATTACACTTAAATTCGGTAAAACCACTTTTATATACCACAAAATTTTTTGTCTTCTTGAGTTTAAGTGGATAGGTTTATGTTTCGTAGCTTTGTAGTAATTTTGCGGTGCTGTTTCAGCGGAATCATCGCCTCAGCCTCTGCAATAATCCTCGAAGCTGCTTCCTCTGTGCTTTATTCAGATATCTTATATGACACCTCCTGAGTTCTCCTTCAACAGCATACTCAGCAGCATCAGCCTTGGATTCTTTGTCCAGTCTTTAGCTTCTCAATCTCCTCTTGTGTGCCTCTAACTTTTTCAGTGCCTTGATTTCGCTAGCTCTAGTTGCGCCTACCTGAGCCAGCACAGCTGCCACTTTCATATTCACCAACTTATCGGATAGCTTAGATCCTCTTTGCTCAGCGACTTAAAATCCTCCTGACATAGTGTGATGCTCTTAGCTCCACACTCGGATGGCGTGGTATTACAAATTCGGGAAACTATTGATTTTTTCAGACATTGACTTTACGTGGTTTTTGCTTCCTCGACTTTATCTAATGCGACCCTCAAAATATAGCTTAACTTCTCATTGAGCAGCCTCTGTCTCAGAAGATATCAGATTTATGGTTGACATCATATCTTCGTAGGCCTTTGCTTCAGATTTTTCTGCGACACATTGTTCTAGGTTAGTGTCACTTTTGCTACGCTTCGGATGGAGATCTGTAGCCATTTATTCGATTTCAGCCTCCTTCACTTCAACTCCACTGTGCTATCTCTTCACATTCTTCAGTTCTGCTTTAAGAGATTCCACAGAATTTTACAAAGGCTTTTCTCCCGCAGAGTAAACCATTTGCTTCGCCGAACTCCAAACTCACACCATTAACAGAATCCATCTGCGATGCTTTAGTAAAATCTCCATTTTCTTCTGCAATTCATCAATATCCATACCACACACTAAGCAAACAAAAGTATAAATTGAACTCTGAGACGTCACATTCCTTGAAACAGCTTACCTCTAACTTCACATTGGTCAGAGCCAAGGTGGTAAAATTCAGAATTTCTTAACACTCCATATCAATGCTTCTACTCATCTCACAAGTCAGTAAAGGACCTCGAAATAGATGAGGCTCCTCTAAGACACTTCATTTCTCCCTTCCCATACCTAAGAATCCAACCAACAACGCTTTGGTCGGGCATCACCTCTCCATATTACAGGTTCGTTGATGCTTATGCCTTTGGTTGCAACTGGAGCAGAGTCAATTGGGTTTTCAGAAATCTCTTTGCAAAACTTTTTATAAAAACATGTAAAATAGAGTAAATTTTAATATACATGTGACTGGAGGTGTAAGCTCACATACCTTTCACAAACAAACTGACCACATAAAGTATCCAAGCTTAACCTGAGAAGAAAACGCTTGAATAGTCAGACCAACAAAGATAAAATTAGGGGAAAATGAAAATACCTTGGAATCTAGCAGCAGCGTATGGACGCCCATCAATTGACCTCATTTTTGACATTCCGAGCAGTCTGCCTTCAGGATAAATGAGGCTGCGAAGTTTTCATTAGGGAAAGCTTGTCTAAGAGTAAAAGTGAAGATGAATCAGAAGGAAATTGGAGAGGCAACTGGGAAGGTTTATATTATAAACTGAGAACAACGTATTGAAGATACAATAAAGAGGTGATAGTGGGACGAGTGGGGTTTGTTTCCTGAATGCCATAACTGCAGATTGCAACGTTGTCGGGGAATTGGAAAGGGAATCGTTTGGATTCAGCTTTTTCAATCCAGTCGTTTGAAACTCAACAGAGAAGAAAGGTATTTACGTCATGGGCCTAGTTTGCACTGAATCAAATGAAGCCCATAAGTAAAATGATGTAGGGTTTTTACTTAAGCCCACCGTGATGGGATCCGCTGAAGCTCGAAACAAACAAAACACTCACTCGGGAAGCTTGCCACGTGGTGGAAGACGCTACACCCTCTTTGGTGACGTGGACGCAGGAGCATGGAGAAAAGTCTCCTTTATTGTTATAGATATTGGTTAATAAAAATTTATTTTTAGTAAATTCTAATTTGAATATCTATTATTTTCTTTGAGATTATGTTTCAAAGGAAATATTAATATATTTTTTTTTTTTTTTGTGAAATTTCCATTTTAAGAAAGATAAAACTAGCCCATATCTCCTAAAGTTAGACAAAGACTGCAAAAACTATGAGCGATTAACCTAAAAACTTCTACATGATATCCCATTTTGCAACTAATTCTCATAGCTTTGTTATACTTTGTAAACTTCTGATTAAAACCCTTTGGTTCTCTTGTTCCCATTCAGATCTCTTCCTCCACTAAAAGACACATTCCCAACATACTTAGTGGCATATACAAAAAATAAATAAAATGCCAATAAGATACATCAATTGCAAACCTTCCGGTGTATAGAAACCATTCTCCATGATTCTCGTCATCCTTGTAACCTCCAGAGAGTGCCACAGACTGAGCTCCATAACTCGATTTTCCACCAATGCCAGCAACATACGGAAAGTGAGCTCCCCACTGCATACACTCTAGTATATCTTCCCAAAATTCTCCAACTAGAACACCTTGTTTTCCATCACAATCATTCTCCGGTAGAATAGGACCAACGTGAACAGATGGTATAGTCACATGTATCCTTTCACTGCAAGTATTTGCTTTTCCAGTTTTTGGCCCTCTTAGCAGTAAATGTTTGCTTAGGCCGGTGAGAGTTCTGATGAACTCGTAAGTTATTGTAGTTTTAGTTATACATTTGATTTTATTTAGAATATGTAGTCGGTTCAGTTATTATATATAATTGGTTTGAATATTTTTATTATGTGTACGTTAGATTCTAGGAACTGTTTTGTACTAAAAGTTAATTTGAAAAAATATATATACTAAGACTAATGTTTTAAATTATTGTACTAAAATTAATATGTTTTAAAAGTGCTTAGACTAATTTTTATTGAAATCTATATATACAAAGATTAACATTTGTCATTTTAAAATAAAATAGAAAAGAAGATAAAGTATTGATAGGTTTGTAGCTGAATAATCAAACCAAATATACTATATATTATATTTTTATTTATTTAATTTTCTAAAAAAATGAAAATTAATTAAAAAATTTAAGAAAAATATGAAGTTAATAATGACACAGTATTTTATCTTTAGTTATTTTAATATCTCAACTTATGTTATCTTAAAATTTTAACTGTATAACAATTTAAGTTCATTAAAGCTATTGGTCTATGTTATTTTTTCTTCTTTAGTTTATTAATAATATTGTTTGATAAAAATTTATTTTTAGTAAATTCTAATTTTGAATATATATTTTTTTTTAGATTATGTTTTAAAGGAATTTTTGTTTTTTTAATTTCCATTTTAAGAAAAATAAAACTAGCTCATATCTCCTAAAGTTAGACAAAGACTGCAGAAACTATGAGCGATTAACCTGAAAACTTCTACATGATATCTCATTTTGCAACTAATTCTCATAGCTTCGTTATACTTTGTAAATTTCTGATCAAAATCCTGATCTTTATTGGTTCTCTTGTTCCCAGTCAGATCTCTACCTCCACTACAAGACACATTCACAACATATTGAATGGCGGATACACAAAATAAAGAAAATGACTAATAAGATACATCAATTGCAAACATTCCCGGTGTATAGAAACCATTCTCCATGATCCTCTTCATCCTTGTAACCTCCAGAGAGTGCCACATACTGAGCTCCATATCTCGATTTTCCACCAATGCCAGCAACATGCGGAAAGTGAGCTCCCCACTGCATACACTAGTATATCTTCCCAAAATTCTCCAACTAGAACACCTTGTTTTCCATCAGGATCATTCTCCGGTAGAATAGGACCAAAGTGATCAGATAGTACAGTCACATATATCCTTCCACTGCAAGTATTAGCCTTTCCAGTTTTTTTTGTCCTCTTAGTAGTAAATGTTTTCTCAGGCCGGTTAGAGTTCATGATGAACTCATAAGTTATTGTAGTTTTATTTATACATTTGATTTTATGTAGAATATTTAGTCGGTTCAGTTATTATATATAACTCATTTGATTAGTTTTATTAAATAAATTTTGTTATTCAATTTAATAAACATATAAAATAAATATTAAATTAAAAAATATTGAGCAAAAATATGAATTAAATAATAACACAGTATTGTATCTTTAGTTATATAAATATCTAACTTTATGTTATCTTAATTATGTAACTGTGTATAGAAACGTTCTCCATGATCCTCTTCATTCTTGTAACCTCAAGAGAGTGCCACAGACTAAACTCCATAACTCGATTTTCCACCTTTGCAAGCAACATGCATAAAGTGAGCTCCCCACTGCCTACACTCTAGTATATCTTCCCAAGATTCTCAAACTAAAACACCTTGACTAGTTTACTAAAGATTATAAAAAAATTTCAATAATACTAATTATAATCAATTTTTAGTCAACCAAACATATATATAAGTTAATTTTACTTAAATAATTTATGTAATCATCTAAGAAAACAGAGAGATATAAATATAATATTTCTATTACTTGGCAAATATATGTATTTATACTGTTTAAATTATTTTCTAAAGGAAATATAATATTATTTGATATCAATATTATCTTTGTGAATTATTTATTATGAAATTACATTTTATACAAATATATTATTCTTTTTGTCCAAGAGAAAGATATATATATATATATATATATATATATAAAAGTATTTTATTACTTTGAAAGTCTATTTTTTGTTCTTCAAAAATATGTTTTAAAGGGAATGTTACTATTTTCTGAAAGTTCTATTATTATTAAATCATGTTACAGATACATAGATTTTCGGTTTAAAATTCAATTTTAAACTTTAGAAATGTTTTCTTTTTATTATATATTGTTATTTGGAAAAAAATAAAATTAAACTACATTAAAATCTAATTAACAAAAATTACTAAATTTAAAAGGTAATAGTACTTAAATGTAATTTTAATTCATAGTACTTAATTTATAAATATTAATAACCAAACATGTACTCCAACTTTTCTCAAGTATTTTTCAATCTTGTAAACTCCATCACATCTCACAACTTTCTCTCCGGGGGATACGCGAACGCTTCTCCTTGTGTGACTTGATAATTTATAAGAGGCTGATGCACTAAGAAAGTTTTATACACACATTATCATTGGAAAAGAAAGATAAAACTAGCCCATATCACCTAAAGTTAGAGAAAAACTATGAGCGATTAACCTGACAACTTTTACAGGATATCCCATTTTGGATCTAATCCTCAGAGCTTCGTTAGACTTTGTAAACTTCTGATCAAAAGCCTGATTTTTTTTCACTACAACAAATATGGCTTTTTATAGCATACAGATAACGCTATTATATGGTATACATAGCGGTTTCATAAATGCTATGGAATCAGCCGCTATAATAGAGTACCTATATACGATAGCGTTTTGGGAGGACGCTATCGTAGAGTAGCCTATAATAGCGTTACGCTCTTGCTGTGTAAAGGTTATTTATTACACACTATTTGTGCTATTTGATGATGTGTCGTAGCAGTGGTATTGAGTTATGTATATTTGATTTATAGCTTCTATTTTGTGATATCAAGTCACTCTATCATGACTTATTTTATATGCTGTTTCGTGCAATAAAATAGCTTTTCGAAATACAATAACTGGTTCAGTATAAATACACCAAATGCTCATAAAGAAATCAACCAAGTCTGAAATTTAAATTCTCCATAATAGAAATACCATGTCATAATTAAGTTCAAAAGTAAGAACACAAGTGTCATTTGCACTAAGTACCATAAGTTTATAAGTTCATAAGTTCTAAAGCATGAAAGTAGAATACCATACTGGTCTTATTCCTCCTCACACGATGACAACTTTGTCTTTAGGCCATGCTATAGTGGTACCAATAGCATCCTCCATACACTCGATTGCAGATGTAGGCCTCCAAACCATGGCATCATCCACCTTGACTACATCAACCCACACACGAACTGCATTTTTTCCCAACGGAACAAAATGCACTAACTGTTCTGGGTTGTTCGAAGACCAGCGTCCTTCTGCAACAACAACTTTCTGACCGGTAATGTCCAGCAGTTTGCACTTCTGACCTTCTTTCACAATCTATGTATGAGAACGATGTCCATTAGTGTAAGACATAGGAAACCATTACCAACTTTATTAGTTATATCAACACAACCTACATTAATACTTACCTTCTGAGAGCTTGAAGGAGTTTGTGCCACTGGTTTAGAAATCTTAGCAGGAGCCGGTGGAGTGTGTAGTTGTGAGTGCCTACGAGGAGATGATGTAGCTGGTGACTCAGTGTCTAAATTGTCGAATATAACTCTGCTGACAGGCCATGCTACATACGTCTTCAAACAATCAACAAGGTTTGAGTGTTTTTCCGTTGGCCTCCAAAGAAAAGTCTGAGGTACCGTCACCGCATCTACATATACTTTCACAGCATTTGGTCCAAGAGGAAGGCCATCCACCAAGGCTTTGGGATCACGACTCTCCCAACGACCTTCAGCAACAGTTTCTTCATCGTGTGTTAACCAATGTAGAAGTTTGCACTTGTTCTTCTCTACTGTCTCAGGGCTCTGTCAAACCAATAAATCCAACATATGAAAAACATGACTTGATTACTAGATTTTATAAAACTGAAACGTAGACAGCAAACTGAGATGAGGACTGAAAACCTTACTTTACCAAGTATGTCATCTGTATCGATTTCCTCCTCAAGAACAAGAACAGAATCTTGAGGCCACGCCACTGTTTCTCCTACAGCCTGACCAATAGTGTAAATTTTCGGCGCCGGTCTCCAAAGAAATGCATCTACTTCAAAAGCCGTCTCAACTACCACCTTAACTGAATTAGGGCCCAATGGCACATTGTTAACAAACTCCATTTCATCACAAGACAGATAACGACCCTCGGCTACTTTGCATTCCTTGTCACACCAATCATATAGGATACACTTAGGCTGCGGTGTCCTATTATTCGTCACACTCTACAAAGATTAATCAACACAACTGTTACATTTCATTCAAGCTAGTTTCTCATAAGAATACTATTTCCACTAGTACTTACTCTTGGTGCTGAATTCTCACCCTCTTCCGAGTCTGGCCGCTGGAAATCCAACATAAAATTAGCATTTTTAAAGAAAACAATAACCAATGGAGAGTTGCTCTGAAAAAACTTACTTGAGTATTCATTTTAGCAAGAGCCTCTTGCAATTCTTGGACATGCTGCATCAAATGATTTTGTGTCTGTTGCATTTGAGTCACATACTTGTTCTTCACTTCGAAAAAAGCCAGTTTGCTCACACTCATTCCTCTACCCATAGCCCTCAATCGTCCAGGATTGTCAGGTCCCAAGATTTGAGTAAGAATATCGTCTTTTGGGTTTGATGATGATGATCCATGATGCTCAGACCTAATAAACTCATTTGCCTTTTCCTGTCACATGTTTGAATTTTTAGTATGATTTTTAACTATTATTTTAAACATCACAAAGAATAAGAGAGAACAAATTAAAAGTTACTATTTTCTCAGCAGCATCTGTGTTTACTGCAGTGTAACAATGTCGCAATCAAGCTTGCAATCAAGCTTGCAGCCTTTAGGCCATCCTTTCTAGCCTTTAGACCATCCTTTGAATTGCCACAGTGTAACAATGTCGCAATCAAGCTTGCAGCCACATTCCTCTCTACATGCATAACGTCTACATTATGCCGAACAGGGAGCTCCTTCTCATGTTTGCAGCAAGTCATCAAAGCTCTTGTCTGACCACCCATTCTGAGATTTAATCCTAAACAGTGAAACTACAGCTGATAGTTTTCTATGACTCGAACACGTCGGATACAAGGGGGTCTCAGCCTCTGCAAGTTTTGCTAAGAACTCATCTTCTTTCCTGTCCTCACCCTCAACTGACTCACGTAACTGTGACCCCCTATTTGCTAAATCCTCATCTAGACAGTTTGCAGCTTCATATAAACTAAGAATCTCACCATTCCAGCATCTATCTTTGACATCCACTACATCAACAGAGCTACCATCTCCATGGTGAAACCAATCCGACCGTACCTTGTAAGCATCATCCATTCCATTTATAACCAAATAAGAGACAACCTCCTCACTTGTATGGCGATACAGATTACGACATCGGGCGCATGGACATACAATCTTCCCATTAACTCCTAACTTATCAGTAACACCATTGACAAAACCTCGGGCAGCTCTCTCGTATGCAGGATCAACTCTAAAGTTCATGAAAAAAAAAGTTATGACGATAATTTTTGAAATGTATAAGCTGAACACTTAAAGAAATGTACATACCTACTTAAATGCACCCACGACTTGTCCAACATTATTAAAACCCTTGCCATAGTTCAAACAAGTGTACATGGTTCAAGCAATAACAAGAATATAAATTTTGCTTCAACGTGTAAACCGCAAACAACAAGATCAATGTCTACAAAACAATTATAATCTGAGAATAAGTGATCGATGTATCTAACCTCGACAGAATGTAGAAGCTGTAAGCTTGTGAAGACACGAACCCGCACCTGCAAAAAAAAAAATTCTGATTAATGGAAACAAATATGAACCCAAAACCTAACTAATCACAACTTGAGTCAATCGAATCTAAAGCCTAATTACTTTCACAACTTCAATCGAATCTAATCTAAGACCTATATACTTTCACAACTTGGATCAATCGAAGTTAAGAACTCACTCTTAAATTAGAATCTCGGATTTGAAATTGGAGATGATGATGGCTGAATCCAATTGTAGACTCTGTTACGGATGGTGAGCGGTTTTGAAATCAACTCGGAGATGGTGGAGAGATGTAGTGCAGAGGGAGGGTTGGTGAGCGATGAGAGATCGAGGCGGAGATGGTGGAGAGAGGTTGTGGAGAGGAAGGTTTGGTGAGCGATGGAGTCGTAGATGGAGGAGAGAGGATGTGGAGAGGAAGGGAAGATGGAGAAAACGCGGCGGAGATGATGTGGAGAGGAAGGGAAGATGGAGAAAACGCAGCGGAGATGGTCGAGAGATGATGTGGAGAGGAAGGGTTGGTGAGCGATGAAGTCGGAGATGGTGGAGAGAGGATGTGGAGAGGAAGGGAAGACGGTGAAACGAGTCGGAGATGGTGGAGCTCGATGGAGGTGGAGAAGAAAGGGAAGACGGCGAGAACGAGGTAAATCCGATCCCTTTCTATTTTTTTTTAATGCTATGAAAAAGTTATGTTCTTAAAACATACCGCCTAAATCAATTTTTTCACTAAATGTTGGCGCTAATCGGGTGATTAGTGATTTTTTTTTTATGTTAACTGTTTTCTCGGCATAGCATAAGTAAAATGCTATAATTTTGCTAGCCAGACTTCCAAATACTTTTTCATAGCAGTTAGGAAAATTGTGCTATCTTAATCTGCTATCAATACCTATATTTGTTGTAGTGTTTGGTTCTCTTGTTTCCTGTCAGATCTCTTCCTCCACTACATGACACATTCTAAACATACTTCGTGGCAGGTACACAAAATAAAGAAAAGGACTAATAAAATGAATCAATGGCAAACCTTCCGGGGTATATAAACAATTCTCCATGATACTCATCATCCTTGTAACCTTCAGAGAGTGCCACAGACTCAGATCCATAACCCAAGATTCTCCAAATAAAACACCTTGTTTTCTCTCAAGATCATTCTCCGCTAGAATAAGACCAACATGATCAGATGGTACAGTCACATATATCTTTCCACTACAAGCATTAGCCTTTCCAATTTTTTGGCCCTCTTAGTAGTAAATGCTTTCTCAGGCTGTTAAGTGTTCCTGATTAACTGGTACGTTTTGGCAGTTTTAGTTGATTTTAAGTAGAGTATTTAGTCAGTCCATTTATTATAAATAACTGGTTTGATTATTTTTATTATGTGTACATTAGATTGTAGGAATGTTTTTTGTATTAAACCCATTTTTTTAAAAAAAAATACTAAGATTAATGTTTTTAATTATTATACTAAGACTAATATCTTTTCATAATTGCTTAGATTAATGTTGGTTGAAATCTGTATATACAAAGATTAACATTTTGTCTTTTTTTTATATATAAAATAAAAAAAGAAGATAAAGTATTGATAGGTTTGTAGTTGAATAATCAAACCAAACATACAATATGTTATTTTTTGTAAATTATTTTTGTTATTTATTCATTTCTAAAAAAATATTAGAAAAATAAAAATTAAACAAAAAATAATAAGCAAAAATATGATTTTAATAATGACACAGCATTGTATCTTTAGTTATTTAAATATCTCAACTTATGTTATCTTAATTATGTAACTATGTATAATAGTTTTAGTTCATTAAAGCTATTCGTTTATGTTAATTTTTCTTCTTCAGTTTATCAAAAAACTTTGTTAATAAAAACTTATTTTAGTACTTTCTAATTCTAAGTATTTATTATGTTCTTTGAGATTATGTTTCAAAGGAAGAAAATATTTTTTTTTAAAAAAAATATAATATTTTTTAAAAGTATAATATTTTTTAAGAAGATAATATTTTTTAAAAAATTCCATTTTAGAAAATCAGTTATATATACCATATTAATATGTAATTATCTAATTTAAAAGTATATTTTTGTAATTGTAAGATTTGAATAGTAAACTAAAGATTATAAAAATTATTTTAATAATACTAGTTATAAACTATTATTAGTCAATTAAACATACATGTCAGTTAACTTTACTTAAATAATTTATGTAATAATATAAGAAAATAGATAGATATAAAGATAATATTTATATTACTTTGAAAATATATGTATTTATACTGTTTAATATTATGTTTTAAAGAAATTATAGATTATTTAATATCAAGATTATCGTTGTGAACTATTTTTTATGAAATAACATTATATTCAAATATATTATTCTTTTTTGTCTAAGAGAAAGATAGATATAAAAAAAATATTGTATTACTTTGAAAGTATACTTTTTGTTGTTCGAAAATATGTTTCCAAAGGGAATATTACTATTTTCTTAACTTTCATTTTTTAATTAAATCATATTATAGATACATATATATTCTCTTTAAAATTCCATTTAAACTTTATAAATGTTTCTTTTTTATTATATATTGTTATTTGGAAAGAGTAAAAATTAAATTACATTAAATATATAATTAACAAAAATTACTAAATAAAAAGGTAATAGTAGTTACATGTAAATTTTTTAATTCATAGTACCTAATTTATAAATATTAATAACCAAATCTGCACTTCATTTTCTCCACTACTTTGTGTCCTCATTGCCCTATCAATAAAACACATAAATTACCCTTTTCTCAACATACCACTGTCTCAAAACTTCCACTTGAATATATCTTCAGCGATGTTTGAACCTCTCCTTGGATTTCAGTAGACAACTACATGTACTACTTAATCGTGGTGGTCACTACATGTGATACGTTATTTCTTTTCAAAACCAAGTCTTAGGTCAAGGACACCTTCATCCCTTTCAAAGCTCTAGTGGAAAACAAGTTTCACAACAGAATTGGTACCTTGTAGTCTGACAACGGTGGAGAATTCATCGCACTTTTCTCCTTTCTCTCCGGTGTTGTATCTCTCACATGACAACTCTGCCGCATACAACATAGCACAATGGAGTGTCTGAGCGCAAGCACATACACATTGTTGAGACATGCCTAACGCAGTTGACACATTCTGGAATGTCAAAAGCTTACCGGTCATATGCCTTTGCCACTGCAGTTTATCTGATAAATCGGACGCCCACTCCTGTCATTTAAATGCAGTCGCCATACCAGAAGTTGTTTCTTAGGCATGGGCATTCGGGTACCCGTTGGGGTTCGGATTGAGTATTTCGATTTTTGGGTATTCGATAATGGGATCTAGTACATGTTTGGGTATGTCTACATATCGGGTAGGGTTCAGATATTTTTAGTTCGCGTTCAGTTATTTTGGGTAGGGTTCGGATAGTTAGATTTTGAAAGAAAAAATTCAAATTCTTCATTACTCAAGTTTTTTTGTACTAAAATTTTATTATTAACTTAACTGATTTTCTAATTTTTAATAGGTTGGACGATTAATAAGTTTGAAAATAAAACTTTAAAAATAAAAAGACAATAATCTAGTTGTTCTTTTGAGATTTTGGATGCAATTTTTGTCAATGCATGAAACAAGAAACTTGACATGCATTTTAAGTGAGTAAAAAAGAACCGCTTAACTCCTTGAGTGCTTCTTGGGTACCTTCAATATATATTATATGATCATGTGCACCTTCAATATAAATATTTTAAATAAAATGAGAGAAGTAAACTAAGAATATATGGTTAAGTATACATATGTTCGGTTATCTTCGGATATTCACTTGGGTTCGAATATTATCCGTTCGGATTTAGATATCCAATTTCTCCCAACTCAATACATGTACGGGTATTTTGTTATTTCGGTTCGGATTTTGGTTTGAGTTTTTGCATCGGCTCCGGATATCAAGTAAAATGCCCATCCATGTTTGGTATCAAACCATATTACGAGAAATTGTCTTCCCATGGTTGTGTCCATACAACACCAATAAACTGGAGAACCGCTCAACTCCTTGAGTTCTACTTGGGTACTCACTCACCCAAAGCGCTTACCTCTTTCTCCAGCCCACCTCAAGAAGAATTTTCAATTCTCAGCATGTTCAACTTAATGAGAATTTTTTTCCCTTTTGACACCCACCACAAACCAATTCACCATCCGAAACGACCACTGTCCCGATACCCTCATCCATTCAAGTGCCGCTCATCAGATCATTGCCACTGCCTCAGTGACCCGAACAGCTCCTTCATTATAAATGCTATCGAAATCATCTAACTCTAAATAGGTAATCTCTCATCTCACTGACACCTTAAACCCAACTTTGTACATGCTACTCAAACCCAGCCTAACTCAGCCCAAAGCCCAAACACAACTCCACCAATAAAATCAGATCCAATCCCACTACCAAACACATCGGCCAAACTCAACCAGCCTAACCACAAAACATAACCTCCATTGAAACCCAAAATCATATACAATCAAATACCGAAACAGAACCTATTCCATCGTCTTCCCAAAATCAACTCCATCAAATAGAAAATAGTCACCCTATGCTAACGAGGAGAAAGAAGAAAATCATCAAACCTAAAACCAAATTATCCCTCTCAGCAGCCCTATCCACACCCATTCTTCATGAACACAGAATTGTGAACCAGGCCCTTTAAGGACCGTATTTGGCGAGGATCGATGTCGTCTGCACTCGATGCGTTTGCTCGGAATTAAACACTAGAGTTTTTTCCTCGACCAAACAATCAAAATCTGGTAGGATGCCGGTGGATTATAAAATAAACTCTACCTGATGGCTCTCTTGGCAGGTGCAAGCCCTGACTTGTTGCCAAAGGCTACAACCAACAGTATGGCCATGTTATACAGCAACATTCAGTTTCTTCATCAAATCAAAGACGATCATAATTTTTTTAAACATAGCAGTCTACAAATCTTGGATAATAGAATAGCTGGATGTAAACAACGCTTTTCTAAAAGGAACTTTAGAGGATGAAGTATACATGGAGCAACCACTGGGTTATATTGACAGAGATCACCCTGACTATGTTTGAAGGTTAGAAAATATATATATACAGACTCAAACAAGCCCCAAGCGCCTGGTATATGGAACTTAAAAATTATCTCCCCCAAACTCAATTTTCAAAACACAGTCTCGTCGATGCATATATATACGCTCTGCTGAAAGCTTTGTGAAACCTTGAATAAAGTTCTAACCAAGATAAAATTTTCAGTCTTATTCAACTTGAAAATATCGATTACATCATGTCTTATTATATAGACAAGTTTAAGATAGGGCACCACGTCACTAACAACACGTGATGCCACAATTTGCAAGGGAATCAAATGGGTTATATAGCTGGATGGAGTGAACTGTATTGACCGTATGACCATATGCTTTTGACGTTGAACAAGACTGAAGATGACTGTTGTAGGATGAAGACAGAGGAGAAGCTTTGGGATGAGTCGTAGCACTGAAGCCCATTTCCTTATTGCATTTGTCGTGGGCTTTGTCACAAATTGATGCCTTGGGCTTCAATGCTTCTTGATTGCTCTCACAAACATACCCCCTTAAACTTGTTTCGGGTGGAACAGAAACACCAAGTTGGAACAGTATATCAAAGAATGGCTATTGAGGAAGTGACTTGGTGAAAATATCAGCAAGTTGTTGCGATGCTGGTATATTACTCACAACTAAAGCTCCAAGTGCAATGCGTTTTCTTACATAATGAAAATCTGTATCAAAGTGTGTGGACATGTTATGAAGCGCCGGATTTACAGTCCAGTAGACAGTAGACATGTTATCACAGAACAACTCGGGAGTCACTAGCAAGGAGACTCCCATCTCGCCAAGAAATTGAGCAATCCACTTGAGTTCTGTAGCTATATTGGAGAGATTTATGTATTCTGCTTCAGTTGACGATCTCGACACTGTTGGATGGCACTTGGATGACCAAGAAATTATATTGGAACCAAGAGGGGTGCAAAGCCACCAGTTGATCGTCGTGTCTCTCTACACCCGGCCCAATCGCTATCACTAAAACCTCGAAGAGTTGAATCTGTGTTGGCTGTGAGATTGATTCCAAACTGAAGAGTACCTTTTAGATATCTCAGGATACGCTTTAGTTTGGTAAAATCAGCAACTGGCGGAATCTGCATCTTTTGGCAAACATATTTGATAGCAAACTGAATGTTTGGTCTTGTCACGGTGAGGTGCTGAAGCTTCCCTGAAAGACTTATGAAATAGGTAGGTTTAGAGAACAAATTATCTTGTCATGTTACCTTATCGAGTTGCAGAGGAAGAGGTGTGAGCATAGGAGAACAATTTGCCATTCCCGCATTGATCAGAAGATCTGATGTGTATTTCTATTGACACAGGAACAAACCATCCTTGTAAAAATGAATATATATACCAAGGAAGTATTGGAGAATATCCATGTCCTTCATTCTGAAATTTGTGTTGAGACTGACCAGAAGTCGTTGAATAAGATTGTTGTTGCTTCTTGTCAAGAGCATGTCGTTAGCATAAAGAAGTAGATACACAGTATCTCCATTGTGATTATACATAAACAGAGATGAATCACTCAGAGTACATTTGAAGCCAAACTCAAGAAAAAAATTACTAAACTTGTGAACCATGCTAGATGAGCTTGCTTTAAACCATAAATAACTTTTTAAAGTTTGCTGATATGATGAGGTTTATCTGGATCAACAAACCCGGGAGGTTGCTTCATGTAGACGGTTTCCTTGAGGTCCTCGTGAAGAAAGGCATTTTGTACATCAAGTTGTTTGATTGCCCACTTCTTTATGGTCACAACATGAAGCACACATCGAATGGTATTGTTTTGACCACTGGACTGAAAGTTTCCATGTAATCTACACCTTCCTCATGTTTGTTTCCTCTTGAAACCAAGCGATCTTTGCGTTTGTTGAGCTTGCCATCAGCATTAATCTTGGATTTTTAGAGCCATCCAGAACTGAGAGGAACAAGATCCCAAGTGTGAGTAATCTCAAAGCTCCCCATTATGTACCCATTGATGTTGCCGTTGTTTATCCTTTAGAGCTCCAACAACAAACCGTGGCTCAGGGTAAGGAGTCTTTGCGTAGTGGAGCACATATCTTGGATTTTGATTTTCGAATTCCATCTTTGGACCTTGTCACCATACTATGTGTTGTCACAGCTTGTGGAAGTTGCTCAGAAATATCAACAACATGAGGAGATGGAGCTTGTGAGGAATTTTCAGAAGAGGAACTAGAACTGAACTCGTGATGTTCATCTTGAGTACCAGAGTTAGAATGAACTTGTTGAGTCAACGGTGCTAAAGGTGTAACAAAAATCAGAGGAATGTCTTCTGGAACAAAATCCTCATATTGAGTTTGAGCAGCTAATGAGAAATTTGAATACCATGCATTACGAAGAGGAGTAGATATAGTAGATTGATAAACATCATCATATGGGAATCTTGTCTCATCAAATACAACATGCTTACTGATATAAATCTGAGCAGTAGGAGGATGCATACATATACACCCTGTGTGTTTCTCACAGTAACCAATAAACACGCACTGCAAACTTTTTGGATCAAATTTGTTTTGCTGATAAGGCCGTAGATACAGATAGCAGCTGCAGCCGAAGACCCGAAGAGAAATTTAAACAGGAGGCTTGCCAACCCAAACTTCATATGGACTTTTATGTTGAGGAAGAGTAGATGGAGGCAGAAGATTGGCAAGATAATTGGCAGTAAATAAAGCTTCAACCCACAGTTGATGTGGAACCTTACTCTAAAATAGCATAAACAAGCCCAACTCATTCAGATGACCATGCTTGCGCTCTGTCAAGCCGTTCTGCTGAGGAGTATGGGAACATGAGATCAATTGTTTAATATCAGATGTATCTAAGTGTTGAAAGAATTGTTTGCTTACATAAATTTAAAATTTAAAATGTATAATAAGTTACACAAAAAATAATAGTTGGTTCCTTTCTTTTCTTTCTATTGTGATATGTTATTATTTTGTTTTTAACCAGTTTATAAATGTTGTATTTAAAAACTGCTGGTAATGGTAATTCATTTGTATGTGACACGCACTTTTTTATGAGTTTTAAACTGATTTTCATTAATAAAAAGGAATTAAAAATGCATTTACTCATCAAGAGCTAAACTTTTAATCAACACTATTGTTTTTTTACACAAATTGTTTTAGTCAATTACAATTTAAAACTTCATAGAGGCTAATTTATTAGGATATTATGAAGTAAACTTAAAAGTGATTTTATAAAAAAATGGTCATTAAAATAAAGCAAACTACATGGTAACTTTTCATAAATTTCTAATCCAATTCATGGATAAAAATTGTGAGATCTGTCACTATGCCAAATGTAAAGAAACAACAGTCAGAAAAACATATCAAAAATATATTACAGAAAAATGTTTGAAAGGAAAATAAAAAATAAATAAAAAGCTTTGCCGAATAAATTTGTTGAAATTTTCAGTAAAATTAAAAAAAAATATTGAGAATAAAGTATAATATAAACGACAAGCAAAACAATGATACGGAAATTAGTCAATATGCATTCATGAATATGTAAGATCTAAGAATACTGATCAACTAACTAAAAGAAGTGTAACTTTATAAAAAAAGTTAGAAAATAAAATTACAAATGAATATACTGTATTAGAGATCGACTATTTTTTATGAGAGGTAGCCACTACAAAAGAAGTTATCAAATCTAATATATTTTAAACGGACTTACAAATGTGCACAAAATAAATATATAACAAACATACATTTGTTATATAACTTTGCTTAATACAAATCAAAATTAAACATTACATATACATATAGATTAATCGTTTACTAGATTTTAACCCGCACTAAAAGGCGGATGATTTTTTGATGAAAATTTATATAATCATTTTTTTCTTTATTTAAAGTAAATTTGGATATAAAATATATAACTTGAAGTCCAAATCGAACCCAAACCCAAAAAATTGATTCGTATATACCCAGTCTAAAAT
Source organism: Moricandia moricandioides (assembly GCA_905132885.1). NCBI lineage: Eukaryota > Viridiplantae > Streptophyta > Magnoliopsida > Brassicales > Brassicaceae > Moricandia > Moricandia moricandioides. The sequence goes on from CAJHQQ010001151.1 coordinate 48,224, forward strand.
ATCAGAAATACCAGAATTCATCTTGTAGGGTGGTACAAAAGACATACGAACCCGAAGTGTTATTAGCCGAATCCGAATGGGTAACCCATAAGCTGAAAAGCCCAAAAATATCCAAAAATTGGTCTAAATGTCTAAATAATCACAAATATAAATATGTACTTCAAATATTCAATTCTATATTTTTGAAATGATATCTAAAAATAGGTATTATGTTTTAAATAATTATTTTAAATATTCACTTTTATATAAATAAGTATTTACTTCTTATATTTTGCTTTTAAAATTTGGATTTAACTTTGGATATATCTAAACCGAACCAATACAACCCAAATATGAATGATATATGGTTACTTTATGAATTTTAGGATGTGATACAAATTAGAACCAAAACCAATACGTTATATTTGAATCAGATCCGTATTTACCAGAATGAGACCTAGGATATGATCTAAATTAGAACCAAAATTTAAAATATCTAATATGTATTCCAAGGCCAAACCTAACTTAAAATATGTTTTATATTTTTCAATTAGTTTTATTTTTGATAAAGATTTTACATGTTTATTGAAATAGTTAGTAAGACTATACTCATAAAAATATCAATAATAAAATATGCTATTATATCATTAAATATTCATAGTAACTAATTATTAATATTTATTTTCTCAAATAAATAAATATATATATATATATAATTTTAATACTCTATCTATAAGAGTTATATTATGTATTTGGTGAAAGTTTTGAAGAATTTATTTCTTGCATTTGGGTTAAAGTAAAATTTTATATTTATACGGATTTGTAGGCATATATAATTCTTTTTTATATTAGTAAATAAAATATAATTGATTGTTTATTCGAATTTAGTTTTAATATAATCTAAACTGATTATTTTTTTAAAACAATAGATTAGTTATTTAGTTCCTGAATTTTAGGCTAGTGTATATATTTAATAATAATTAAGTTAGGTAAAAATAAAAATAATATGAAAGCTAGTTAAATGCAATAGTCCAACCTATACTATTTGTAAGTAGATAAAAAAATATTCTATTTTAATAGAGTCTATTTTAATAGAGTCTATTTTAATAGAGTAGATGTTATTCAAATAAAAAGATAGGTAGCATGTATAATAACAATATTTCCACATTTTTTTATGAAAACACAGACACTTTGCTTGGAGACATGGGTGTAGGTAGAAGTCGGTGTTCGGGTACACATTCGGGTTTTGTTCGGGTCTATTCGGGTTTCAGTTTTTTGGAGTTAAAGACTTCAGCCCCATTCAAATATTTATTAATTTTATTGAGGTTCGGTTCAGATCTTTGCGGATTCGGATAATCCGTTTAATTTTTTTAAATTCATCTATACTTTAATCTTCTCAAAATCTAGAAATAAATAATATTTAACATACCCCTAAACATTATTTGCAAAGTGATTTTGACATTTCACTAAATCAATGTGATATGGCATACTATAAATGATGAGATGACTTATCTTTTTTTGGTCAAACATGACTTATCTTAAGTGTGACATGTACAATTACATTTGATGCTTATCGATATTTATGGTAAAAAAATTAAAATATGGTAGTAAATTATACATCATCCTTAAAGTAAATTTTTTCAAATATGACACTAAATAATATAATAATAGAAATATAATAATATTTTAAAATTTTCAAAATATTATTTATTTCTATGTTTATAATTATTAGCAATACCAAAACAAATTTGGTTCATATCATAATGTTGTTGCACACAGTCACAGTTTACGCAAACGATGCATAAATGTGAGCCGTATAAAACTTCCAAACTCTGATCTCCCATAAGCTTTTAAAACTAATGGGCTTTTGTAAATAAAACCAATGGGCTTTTATAACAAAGCTACCCTAATGTATATATGAAGAAGCTCTGGAGAAATGAAAGATGATGATGACGAAAGCTGATCTTCCAAACGATTTGGAAGTAGAGATACTTTCTAGGGTTCCGGCCAAGTCTCTATGGGAACTGAAAGTTACTTGCAAAAGATGGTACGCTCTATTCAGAGATCCGAAGTTCGTGGAGAAGAACAAGAAGATGGGTAAAGCTGTAAGAGAGTCGATGTTACTGTGTAATTATAGTGTTTATTCATTTGCCCACAACAACGACGTCGAACCATCTATCGAGTTTACAGGTAAACTTAGAAGAAGTCTAAAGGGTTTAAAAGATTTGAAGTTGTCTCAGATATTTCACAGTGACGGTTTAGTGTTATGCACCACAAAGGAAAACCCTAGACTTGTGGTTTGGAACCCATGTACTGGTCAAACAAGTAATATCAAACCAAGGAATCGTTACCACTCTGAAGATAGATATGCTTTAGGATACAGCACATCTTCTTCTTCTTACAAAATCTTGAGGTTTTGTTACCAGAAAGTGTGTGGTACTGAGTGGGAGATCTATGAGCTTAGTTCTGATTCTTGGAGGGTTCTTGATTCCTTCACTCTTGACTACACCTTGTTTTGCAATGGCATGTCTTTGAAGGGAGATAGTTACTTTGTTTCCGGAGATGAAGAAACTGGCATTTCCTTGGCCAAGTTTGATTTCACAACAGAGAGATTTGTGAGTCTCTCCTTTCCGGATCAGGTTTTTGCATATGTAGATACCGTCGCTCTTTCAGTTGTTGGGGACGAAAAACTCTCGGTGTTACACATTGTTGAAGGGTCAAATGTGATGAGGATATGGGTGAGCAATCAGGTTGATGAGGAGGCCAAGGACTTGTCATGGAATTGTGTCTTCGACTTGGCAGTTGATTTTGATAAATTTCACCTCTCAAGTTTGATGAATGTGGAAAGCTTCTTGTTGGACGAGAAAAATAAATTGGCACTATGTTGTGGTGTAGACTTAGTGGAAGATGAATATAAGACCAGACTCTACATTGTTGGAGAGGATATGTTTAAACAAGTTTATAACGATTCTGTAAAGGTACCTTGTCTCAACTGGTCAATTCTCATCAGTTATGTTCCAAACTTGGTTCGCGTTCACTAAGAGAAAACATAAAAGGCGTAAGAGAAGAAGATTGTCCCTTAAATGAATTCTTCATCTTCTTTCGAGCATAGATTACTAAAGGTGTTGTTTGTATCTTTAACAAAAATACATTGTTCTGCCTGCCTATACCTACTTTCTCTTCTCTTGCTTTTGAAATTAGATCGATGATCTAATTAATCATTTTTATATCAGGATTTTGATGAACAAAAACCCTAGTTGACATTGTTCGTTTTACTAGTAGGAAGATGAAGTCTAGTCTAGTGTTTCTTCTTTTTCGTTGTTTTGTTGATATTGAAATTTTTTGACCAACCTCAATTCATATAGAATCCAACGTATTTGTTTTCCTAAATTAAAATACTACTAATAACCCTAGGTAGCTAGAGATTATTGACACATCCATTATCAACAACAGTTGTGAGACCATATTTAACAAAAACACAAATCATAATGGACTGCTAAAAAGACTGAAATTTGAATTTGAATACAAATTCAGTTAAATACAAAAGTAGCATCAAAATGTGTAGTTAAATCACATGTATCTTCTTATAACTAAAAATTGTAAAAAAAACAATTACAGTTATATTTTTGAGAAGTATTCTCGAAACAATGAAGTCTACTCATATATTTAATTTAATAAATAATTTATAAAAAAATATTTTTGATAGAAAGTATTTTGAAATCATTAAGTATAAATAATTTTAAATCAAGTAAGCTTACATTTAATAAAGTTGAACAGCCTTCAAATATAAATTGTACATAATGGTTGTCTATTGGTTAGAGTTTGATAATATATGTAATGTTAGTATTTTAGTGTTAGATTTTAGAATCTTAAAAATTTTCTAAAATTAAAATTTGACATATAAATGTTTTTTAATTTTTTATATATTAAATATTTAATAAGTTGATTTTATGTTTAATGAAGTGTTTATTGCTATCTAGTTAAACTATTTGGTTTTATAGTTTATGGATCGAAGACTTGTTATCAAGACTGCTAAGAAGTTATGCAAAAGGAGTCTTCTTTAGAAGTCATTTCGAGCGTGAAGTAAATTTAGGGTTATCGGACTTCTTCAGCAGCCTGCTAAATTGTATGCACTAGCAATTTTTTACATCGAAATTTAACTTAATTAAAAAAATTGTCTATTTTATCAAAAAAATTATACATTCTTTTTTTTTCTCAAATTTATGCAACAAAAATATAATATTTCTCAGTTCAAAACTGTCTAACCTCTCTCCAATCTTTTTGAACTTGAAGACTCCAAACTTTATACCAACTTTTCATTTCTTTGGTTCATGTCTTTTTCAATTCTATCTTGTTTTTACTTGTTTTTTTTTTCATCTTATCCTCCTAAAAAGTAGATATATAACTTTAGATATGTATTTTGTGTGTTTTACATGTTTTACATATTATATTTTTTAAAAAATTATTGATTCAATTTAATGTGACTTTTTGTTTATTATTTAATTATAAAAGTTATATTTTGAGGTTTTTCTCTGTTTTAAGTCATTTTAAATGTTTTTAAATATTTAGTTTCTTAAGATCTGAATACAATATATCAGAATTCAGAATTCAGAATTCATGCTTCATTAGAAGACTTCATTAAGATATTTCTAGAAGTCTACCAAAATGTAATGCACTAACAGACTTCTCGAGAAGAAGTCTGAGATGTCTGCAATGCAAAAGTGACAAAAACTGGTAAAATTTTATTTTTACTAGTTTTTTTTGTGTGTTTTAAAATCGAATAAAGATATGGATTCAATTTAATGTGACCGTTTCTTATTATTTCAGATTAAATTTTTATGTTCTATCTTTCCCCTAAAAATAAGATACAAATTTTTAAATTTTTGATATATTGTTTTTATTTGCGTTAAAACAAAATAAAAATAAGAATTCAAATTCATTATGATTATATATGTTTTTGTTATTATTTAAGCTGTAAATTTTCTAGTTTCAAAAAATAAAAATTATAATATTTTTTGTAGTGTTATATTTTAAAAATATATTAAACATATTATAATTGTTTTCTTATTTAAATTTAAAAGGTCTATTATCAAAAAAAAAATCTATGTTTTGAAATCATTTCAAATAATTTTAGATATGCAAGTTTTCATATCTGAAAACTATATAGCGGACTTCGTTAGCATACTTTTTGAGCAGATTTCACAGAAGAAGTTTGCTAAACTAATATCTAAATGGAAAATTAAAATTTAAACTTGGATTAGAGATTTCTAGAAAAGTTTGTTACTGGCAGAATTCTCTAGAAACCATTATTGTTGGTGGTCAACTTTTACTAATTTTTTTTAGTTCCCGCTTAGGGTCAGGAAACTGATTCGAGAAGTTTACTATACACTGGCAGACTTCTTGAATAAGTTTTCTATAATAGATGTTCTTGAATATTTTGGATAGTGGTATTCCCAATCATGTTTAGTTATAGTTATTAGATGTACAATGAGAAAATATGTAGAAAGAGATTCTTGTTTTGATAGTTTATATAATGTTATAAACATATATCCACTTTTTCCTTAATCTATTTAAAATGTTATTGTCTAATTCTTTGTTCATTCTTTTAAATTCTTTGTAACTATAACTATTCTATTCATTGTAAATAGTTTACTATATAAGGTTGATTCAAAAAAAAACATTATCTTCAAAATATGAAAAAAAATAAACACAATAAAAAAACATCATTTTCAAAAACATTATTAGAAATTTTGCAAGAAGTTTGCTCTCATTAGATAGATACATAAATAAACAAAAATATTGATAACCTCATCATTATATATAATAAAGTTATAAAATTTATTCGTGAAGTCTAAAACTCATAAATAGACATGGATGAACAATTTTTTTGAAAAATATCATTACTGCTAATGTCTATTGTTTTGGTTATTTTTGCAATTGCAAATTAATAAAATAATGTTTCTCAAGAAAATGCTAATTGGTTACTTTTATATTTGGATAAATTTTCAATTTTATTACAGTGGAATCTTCTAGAATAATCAAGTGAATTTTGCAACTGACCAAAATTTTATAGAAGTTAAAGTTTTCGTGGAGAACTTCTGTAGAAGTTTGCTATGAGTAACTTCTCAGAAAGTCTTATTACTATCACATGAAATTTTGAAGTATCACAAGAATATGCATAAATTAGTTTTGTAGTTGATCATGTTTGACTTTATAAGAAATTTTTTTCGAAAAGACTTCTCCAAAAATTTGTTCTTAAAACCAAAAATTTGACTAAAATCTCGAAATAAAAGTAGAACAGTTTTTTGGAGAACCGAGAAAACTTCTATACAAATTTGTTAATTAATTAATTTTGCCCTCGAGTTAGCTTGTTCATACCTCCATTTTGTCTGTTTATAATTCTGGTGGTTTAGTCCACTTTGTTTCCCTTGTTTAGGGTTTTGTTTATGGGGAAAGTTAATTTCCGCCAGCTTTATTTTCGGTGAATTATTGTTTTCTACCGGTTATTGTCATAGCCATATTTCATTGACAAGATGACATGCTACATTTGCTACACATGCATGGGTTTAAACTTCAAACAAATTCACGGGCACCACAATTATCCATCCACATAGTATTTGCTCTTTCAACACATTAATGTGTTGTCCGGTTGTCCCTGACCATTTTGTTTGCCTGAAATACTTTTTTTGGCTTGTTCAAATTTCTCGTTGTTTAGTAATTCCTTTACATAACATGTATAGTTTGTTTTGACCAAAAAAACGTATAGTTTGTAAGAGTGTTTAACCAGCCTTTCATAGATTTTCTGGTTTCAGCAAACAATAATTAAAACAATTTTTTTCTGTTATAGTATAGTTTTGGATATTTGGTATGATGCTGAATTTTATATCTTCAACCACATGTGTTTAGTTGCTGAACATTAAAAGAAAACCATATATGTTTAGTTTCTTTAAAATCCAATGAAAATTAAAATTAGTCAAACAAAAAAATGATTAGTAAAGAGCTCAGTAGCATTAAGTTATAGAAATTAAAGAGCTCAACTAACTAACTGAGAACTGATTTACTCACCAATTAAATAGCACATGCGCAAATTCGAGATCCAGATCCATCTTCTTCTTGATCTGGAACATTTATCTTTAAAATATTTTAAGATATACCTTAAATTTTTTTAAAAAAATAATTAAAATAGATTTTATTAAAAAGTGTAAATGAATATTTATAATTTTTAGTTTAACTTATAGTATAGATTTATGAGGTAGAGTTTTGCTAGTGAAATTTAAATAAAAAAATATTAAAACTCTCAAAATAAGAGAAAAATATTTAAAAATTTATTTTGTGATAAAAATTTTAAAATGTGTATTTGAGTGATTTGACCTAATCTATTCCACTGATGAACATTTATTCCCCATATGCAAAATAGCTATCTTTAATAAAGCCGAACTCAATGACACGAGGAACCATTATTTCCAATAATATAAATAATTTAATTCTTTTTCCAATAATATAAATAATTTAATTTAATTGTTTTGATTCTTTTGAATCTGGGTTTATTCGAAAAGGGCCTTTGTTTTGTCCCCTTCTTGTTTCATCATCATCGCTCCAAAGCTCCACTCTCCTGAATAGACGACGGAGATCTCGAGACGACCCTCGATTCTCTCAAGGTTCGTGCTCCTTCCCCTCTCGTAAAGGTTTAGTCTTTCCTTTTTGTTCATCGTGAGCATCCCTCGATCGTTTAAGCTCCTTCTGGATGTGGTTAATCAATATTGAAGATACCCATCTGAGAAAGAAACTAAAAAACTATTCCTTTTCAATTCCCAATTGTCATGTTTCTCAATTAAGACGAACCCTAACCTTAGATTCAGTAGCAAGTTTGAGTAAATTCTATAAGGGTTATTGCAGATTATCAAGTTTCTCTAATCGTTTGGATGACGTTATGCAGAAGCGGAGAATCATCACCGTGAATCCATCAGCTTCTATTGAGATGAGCCACTACAACAACAACAACGGTGAGGTTCCTTACACAACCGTTGGTGATGATGAGGCTCCATCTCCTAAAGCCACCGACAAGATCCGGAAAGTCTCCATGTTGCCACTCATTTTCCTCATATTCTACGAAGTCTCTGGTGGTCCTTTTGGTGTTGAGGATAGTGTGAATGCAGCTGGACCTTTGTTAGCTCTTCTAGGCTTTGTCATCTTCCCTTTCATTTGGAGTATCCCTGAGGCGTTGATCACTGCTGAGATGGGCACAATGTTCCCGGAGAATGGTGGTTACGTCGTGTGGGTCTCCTCTGCTTTGGGACCGTTCTGGGGGTTTCAGCAAGGCTGGATGAAGTGGCTGAGTGGTGTTATAGATAACGCTTTGTATCCTGTTCTGTTTCTTGATTATTTGAAGTCAGGGATCCCGGCTCTAGGTAGCGGTTTGCCTAGAGTAGCAGCCATCTTGGTGTTGACTCTTATGCTGACGTATCTGAACTACAGGGGACTAACTATAGTTGGTTGGGCTGCTGTGCTTATGGGTGTTTTCTCTATCCTCCCTTTTGCTGTCATGGGTTTGATTTCGATTCCGCAGCTTGAGCCTTCAAGATGGCTTGTGATGGACTTAGGGAATGTGAACTGGAACTTGTATCTAAACACGCTTTTCTGGAACCTAAACTATTGGGATTCGATCAGTACGCTAGCTGGTGAAGTGGAAAACCCGAACCAGACGCTTCCAAAGGCTTTGTACTACGGCGTGATCTTAGTTGCACTTTCGTACATCTTCCCTCTTTTGACTGGAACTGGTGCGATTCCGCTAGAGCGTGAGTTATGGACAGACGGGTATTTCTCTGATGTGGCCAAAGCTCTAGGTGGATCGTGGTTGAGATGGTGGGTTCAAGCTGCTGCAGCCACGTCAAACATGGGAATGTTTTTAGCTGAGATGAGTAGTGACTCTTTCCAGCTTCTTGGAATGGCTGAGCGTGGTATGCTTCCCGAGTTGTTTGCCAAAAGGTCACGTTACGGGACACCTTTATTAGGGATTCTGTTTTCAGCGTCAGGTGTTGTGCTCTTGTCTTGGCTAAGCTTTCAAGAGATTGTAGCTGCAGAGAATTTGCTATACTGCGTTGGTATGATCTTGGAGTTTATAGCATTTGTTAGAATGAGGATGAAACACCCGGCTGCGTCAAGACCATACAAGATACCTATCGGAACCGTAGGTTCCATCCTCATGTGTGTTCCTCCAACCATACTGATCTGTGCTGTTGTAGCACTCTCGTCTCTTAAAGTAGCTGCAGTGAGCTTTGTAATGCTGATCATTGGTTTTGTGATGCATCCTTGTCTAAACCATATGGATCGAAAAAGATGGCTCAAGTTCTCCATCAGTTCTGACTTACCAGACCTTCAGCAGGAGACTCGGGAATGCCAAGAAACTCTGATACGTTAGGAGTGTGTTCTCACTTCTCTCCTCCCATCTTTTATGTTTTCAGTACAGAGTTTGGATAGCCATAGCTACAAAAAAACTCGAGTTTCACGGTAAGTTCTGTTTATTCACAGCTTGTTCTAGTCTTTTACAGGGTTTTAATAAGATGTGCAATGCTTGTATCTCGTCGTTTTTTTTTTTGTCGTTGCCATTATCAATGCTTTTGGTAAGAGGTTTTTAAATCCTTAATGATTGGAAAAAGACCAAACACAAAAGAAACATCAGTAAAAGACTCAAAAACCAGTATCACTGTTTGACCATTTCCTTGCCTGAAAGCAAAGTATCTCAATCCATCACTACACTCTCAGTCGCTTCTCTTCATCTCTTCTCAAGGATTCGTCCTTCATTATTTTATCATAGGGATAAGATATGGACAATCTTAAAAGAGAGAACCACACTTTCTTTCAATTCTTTTAAAAGATGTGCGATTTTATGAGGGTATGGGACTGTTTTTGTTAGCATCCTCAATCTTTGAAAATCTCAAGACGACAAGCCCTTGATTCTACAAAGGTTAATGCTTCTTCACATCTCATCACCATGAGAGACTCTAACAACAACGACCATCACTACCAATTCAATTAAGAAAGTTTCGATGTTGCCACTCGTTTTCCTCACATTCTACGAAGTCTCTGGAGGTCCCTTCAATGCTGAAAGCATTGTGAATGCAGCTTGACCATCGCTGGCTCTTCTCGGGTTTATAATCTTCCCGTTCATCTGGTGTACTCCAGAGGCACTAATCACTGCAGAGATGAGCACAATGTTCCCAATAAACGGCGGTTTTGTGGTTTGGGTCTCCTCTGCTTTAGGACCCTTTTGGGGTTTTCAAGTAGGTTGGATGAAATGGCTTTGCGGGGTCATCGACAATGCTCTGTATCCCGTTCATTTCCTCGACTATTTGAAGTCAGCTATACCGGTTTGCCTAGAGTTGCCTCGATCTTGATCTTGACTCTATTGCTTGCTTACTTAAACTACAGAGGACTAACCATTGTCAGATGTGCGTAGAACTTTGTTATCGATCTTTGTTGCAACGCCGTCGACTGAAAATGGGCCCCAGTGAGTTAAATAGGCCCACTTAAATGAAAAGCCCAATAAGTAGTAGTGAGCTTATTTGCAGATCTACTGTCTGAGAGGGATCGAGACGACAAAACTGTTTGGTTGGATTGGATGTCTGAGAAAAAACCCTAAACCCCCAAAAAACAAAATCTGCTAGGAAAGGAAAAATGAATGGTATTTCTCGTCATCTTCGAGCTTCTTCACTTCCTTCGTTGATCCGTAGCTATGGTGGAATCAAGTCGGTCTTTCGATTTTCTTCTCAATCAGATGGCTTCTCTGGTTCGTCGTTTTGCCTCCATCCTTATCTCTTGTTGGTTTTTGCTTTGTTCATTTTTTAGTACTGTGTTAGAACAATGATTGGATCTGATTAATGCAATTTCTTTTCTTTCTTTTTTTGCATTCGAGATCTTGATTAGGGAGGGAAAACGTGTAACCTTGATTAGGGATTCCTCCTATTCGCATTAGGAATCTGAATCCAGACAACATCAATGTATCTGTATTTGATTGATTGGTTCTTGAACAGGTGGGAGAGAGCAAGGACCAGTCCCTGGCTCACCGGATCCTAATGCTTCACCCTCCAAAAGCTTCAGTGAAATAAAAGCAGGCTTACTAAACAGCGGAGGAAACAGCTCCTCCACCTTCAGTAGTTTCAGTGATCTAAGATCAGGCTTATTAAACAAGAGTGCTTCCTCGGCTTCTAATGCTCCTCCTACCTTCAAGAACCCCTTGAGATCACGTTTACCAAACACCTTACCTTCTCAATCCGGTCAGATGAATCAAGAAGGCTTACCAAGCACGGGGGGAACCGGATTCTCTGCACCCAGCTACCAAAACTTCACTCAGTCTAACCTTCTCAAGGATAACTTCCGGACCGGAGGGATTTCAAAAGACCTGGACTTTGTCAGAGGAGTCATAGAAGAGGATGAAGGAAGGAGAGCCACAGGGCTGTTCTCTCACTTCCATCGTCCAAACCTGGAGACCAACGCTGACATCATTCACATCAAGTTGCTGAGGAACAACACCTTTGTCACGGTTACAGACTCCAAAGGAAACGTCAAATGCAAGGCTACCTCTGGTAGTTTGCCTGACCTGAAAGGTGGACGGAAGATGACGAGTTACACTGCTGATGCGACCGCTGAGAACATTGGGAGGAGAGTTAAGGCTATGGGTCTGAAATCTGTGGTGGTGAAGGTGAATGGGTTTACTCATTTCAAGAAGAAGAGAAACGCCATTGTAGCGTTTAGAAGCGGTTACTCCAATTCCAGGAATGATCAGAATCCTATAGTGTACATCGAGGACACCACTAGGAAAGCTCATAATGGTTGCAGATTGCCAAGGAAACGTCGTGTGTGAGAAAAAAAGGAACTTGTTTGCAGATTTTCTTTTGTTATTCTCCTATGTTCCGCTAGAGAACCATTTGTTCTTTTCGCAAATTGTCTCTTTGTTTGGTTATGTTTCCCTACTTTAAAACCGACCCTGATGAAAATCTGGTTTGATGAATCAAAAGGATTGTTTAATAAACCGGAAATTTGATAACCATTATCCAATTTTTTTACATGTACGGTCTGAATCTTTTTGTGTTCGATTATCAAACTCTAAAGCATAACCTGAATAAACCAGGTTTTGCAAAATCGATGATTATTCCACCAAAGGTTTTGAGTCACAGTGATGGGTTTATTTATCACCACCAGGGCGTAGAATGAAAGAAGACATATACTAACGTGCTTACACATATCTGAACCTCATCTAGCTCCATTGGGCAGCAACGTGCAACCAAAAACTTCTGATTATGCTCAGAAAGTTTTTTTTTGGTACTAATGTTAAGATTATGCTATGCTCTGAAAGTTTTAATGGAATCAAAGCATTTTGGTAAATTCTTCGACGTTGTCCCCACGATTGAATTAGAGAGTAAGGCACATAAATTTCCTACTGAGAAGAAACTTTGTTTCTCTGCATTAGGAGAACAAATAAGGCAATGACGTATATCCAAAAGTTTTGACCCTTCGTTCTCTCTCTCACAAACATCAACTAGAAATCAAATGGTCCACTGTTTTTAACTGAAAAAAATAATTCTCTCATTCTTTTCCTAAAATAAATTAAATAAAACTTTATTTTAAAAAGAAAAATTAGTAACAGAGCACGAAATCAAGAGAAACTTTCAAAATTATAAGCTTACAAAGGGCCTTTTACGGGTTATCCAGACCCGGCCGATAAAATTCAGACTCTCTCTCTATAACTTCCAAAAATTAGTAAGACTTGGTGTAACTGTAAAATTTGGTGTAATTGTAAAAATTAGTAAAAGTTCAACTAATTTCGATTGTATCTTTTACATTTTTACTTTTACTTTTGCAATAATTTATTATGTTGTCTTAGACACATGTGTTTTTATTGATACATTTGTTGAAGTTAAAATAAACAAAGATTAGTTAATAGAGAAAAACTAGAAAATTTTACATAATGTAAAATTTACATAACCACACAACTAATCTCCAATTGACCAGTCAAGAGCAGTCAAATGAATTTGATTGCAGAAGTTCCAAGCTGCACATTGCCAGAAACAACGATCGCACACTACAAGAAAACTCGCCCCTTACTAGGACGTGTATTCCTCGTAATTTCCTAGTAAATGACCATTTACTAGGAAATTACGAGGAAACACGTTCATCGTAAAGCCTTTTTCCTCGTAAGGTCGTAGAAAACTTACGAGGAAACATTTCCTCGTAAAGGCGTGGGTAAGGTTTCCTCGTAAGCTCCTCGTAGGGTTTCCTCGTAACATCGTAGTAATATTTTCCTCGTAAGAACGTAGTAAAGGCTTACGAGGAAATTACTAGAATCTGTTACGAAGATTTTACTTGGAACCCTTACGAGGATTTTGCTTCGAAATGTTTTTTTTCTTATTAAAAAAATTAATTATAAATATAATTATTTTATTTTTTAAAAATTAAAAAAATCAAATTATAAATAAAAACTAAAAAACAAAATATTTTATAAATAACTAAATAATATACAGAAAGTTTTAAAATTCATAATATACAATTAAAAATAAAAAAAAACTAGGGATGGTGGTCGTGAAATTGCTGAACGAAGTCGTCCTGGCTCGGGAAATCCTCTCCATAGTTGGTGGCCGGCTGTGACTGTGATGGTGGATGATGTTGGGTTGGAATCCCTCCGCGTTTCCGTCTCTGACGCAACATCTCCTCCAAATGCGGGTTTCCAACCGCCATAATCTCGAGGACATTGGTGAGAGAAGTGACATGCTCGGTGAGCGAAGACAACTCCGAGAGTAGCTGAGCATTGGCATCGTGCTGCTCCTGATGATAAGACGATGTCGCTGCAGGGACATCGTTAACCGAGCCAATCCCGATGCTACGCCCCTTTTTCCTAGGGGCGACCTGTAAATAAAAATATTAATAACATTAAGAATTTTTTTTTAAAAATATTTAAAATTAATAGTAAAACTAAATTATTTACCTCCTCTTAAATCTTATCCACTTCAACAGTGGATAATATGACTGTAGTCCGAGTCTGCTGAGTTAACTGGGTCTGCCGTTCGTCAACTCGGGCAACAACCTCGTTGTAGATCCGCTCGGAAGCAGGATCTACAAACTGCCCAGCCTTGTTCCGGTGGGTCCTCTCGTAAAGGTCTTTGAGAGATGGAAGAACTCCCGTCTCCTTAGCCTAAAATTAATTTATAAAATTAAATATTAATTTGGAATATTCAAATAAAATAAAAATTAAATAGTTATTAAAAATCCTTACCATGTCTAGACGAATTCCCGCGTGAGGTTTTCGACCCGTGGTGTGAAGCACCTTCGTGTTGCCATGCTCGTCTTTGGTCATGCGGTTCCCGGAGTTTGTGTTGGAGGTTCTGACCGAGTCCGGCAACTCCCAATAGCTGATGAGGCCATCCCACACCGTGGTTGTGAGGCAATCGAGTTTCCCGGCCTCGTAACCATCCACCTAATTTAAAAAAAAATAGAATTAATTAAAGTCAGTATATAATATTTTTAAAACTATATATATTATAATTTATAAATCTATACCTGATAGTCGCCCTTCCAGTTGTAGACCATGTCGAGCAATCGTGCTCTTGCCTTGGCCTCAAACTCCTTCTTCACCCGCTGGTGAATCCCAATAGACCAACGATACTTTTGCTGTAACCAGAAAAAATAAAAGACGGATTAGTTCAATAATATTAATAATTTTAAATAATTAAAAATAAATTAACTAATTAAACTTACATCGAACGATTTGAACCACGTCTTTTTTGTGTGGCTCGCCGTCATCTTCCAGTTTGGAGCTGGATCGGGAAATTATCCCTTAATACAGTCCGAGACGCTAGATCCGACACAATTGTCAACACCGAACCTGGAAAGACACAAAATAAATCATTAATTAGATTAATTTCTAAATATTTTGTTAATTAAGAAATAAATTAAAAAAACTTTTTAAAAATTAAAACATACCATAATACGTTTCGGCCGTCCCGTCGGATAGGGTCTAACTCTGCGAGCCCTTCTCTGCCTGGAAGGGCCAAAATATCCTCCACCGTGTACACCGCAAAGGGTGCGTTCGGCGGCACATCCAAATCGGGATGAACCCCGACCGGTGGAGGAGGAGGAGGAGGATGATGTGGTTCCCGAGACACCGTAGAAGCTCCCTGAGTCTCGGGAATCGAAGATGAACCGACAGCTGACGAAGATGAACCCGGAGCATCCTGACGCCCAAACATGCTCCGTAGTGACTCCCCTCGAGAGACGACGTCCTCCTACCGGAAGCCTTAGCAAGCTTGCTCTGTCTAGGCATCTATATTTAAAAAAAAAATCGAAACATTAATTCCCCGTATAATTAAAAAAAACACTAAATAAAAGTAAACCAACATAATCTAAATTCTCTAAACTAACCACCTAATCTAAATTCCCTAAACTAACCACCTAATCTAATCACCTAACTACGAATTAGAGAGTACCTTTAGAGGATTTAGAGAGAAGGTTACTAGCAAATGAGAAACTGGATTGCTCGAGTATATATAAGGAATTTGGTTTCCTCGTAAAGCCCTAGTAATTTTACTAGGACCTTACGAGGAAATAGATATGCCCGTGTTTCTATTTCCTCGTAAGGTCCTCGTAAGGCAGTTACTAGGCCTTTACGAGGAAACTAGCTTACTAGGAAGTAGCTATGCCCGCGTTTGTTTCCTCGTAAAGCCCTAGTAAACCTTACTAGGACTTTACGAGGAAACAGCTATGCCCGTGTTTTCTATTACTAGGGTTTTACGAGGAAAGGGTTTATAAATCCCTAAACTCGAAACCCCAAACCCCAAACCACAACTTCCTTAACTTATAACCTCTTCTACCACCAAACTCCTAACCTCTTCTACACATAAACCCCAAACCCCAAATGCAAATTGATTTTGTGATTAAACAAACTTAAAACATATATAATCCAAATTCATTTTTGTGATTAAATAAACTTATAAACATACATAATTCATTCGGATACATTGTCGTCATCTGTTGAAACATCATCATTTTCTAAAAACTCGTCGTCTACACCTTCGTCCGTTGAGTGATCAGGAACATCTTCGTATTCACGATTATGCGGATCAATGAGTAAGAACTCATCAATTTCTGCTTCAGCTACCTCGATCTCATTGGTGTTTTCTTCTTGTAATGGTGGTTCATCTCCAGCGATTATTCGTCCTCGAGGTGTAACTTTGATAACAGCTAACCAGTTTATTCCCGAGGTAGTAATCCGAGGGTATGGAATGAAGCAAACTTGATCTGCTTGGGAAGCTAATATGGAAGGCTCGAACTTGTTGTACCTACGAAAATAATCATTATGTAAAATTTAATTAATACTGAAAACCTGTATATTAAAAAAAAAAAATTTACCTTTGTCCACCGTTGACATCAATTACACCGTTCTTGTTAATCCAAACACCTCTGTTTACGACGGGGTCGTACCACTCACACTTGAAGATAACGCATTTCAAACCCATACCCGGGAATTGAACTTCATAAATCTCCTGCAAGATCCCGTAGAAATCTGTTTCGCCTTTCACACATATTCCATAATTACTTGTCGCCCGGTGTCTACCATAGTCATAAGTATGAAAAGTATAGCCTCGGGTGAAATACATCGACGATGTAGTGACCTTTGCAACTAGACCTTGAAGTAATTCGTGAAACCATGCGGGATACTCAGGATCGTCATAATCAACCTGCAACAAAAAAGTTAAATAATTAGACATTAAACTTACTTTGCTAATGTATGCATACAATTTAAGTAATAAATAAATACATGTTTCCTCAACCACTTGATAAAGTGTTGATCTTTCCTTTTGTCTAACTCAGTTGTCGATATACCAGGTATTGCTTCCTCGACTTAAGTCTCAAATTGACTGTAAAATCATATATGTTATGTATTATATTTAATATTGAAATATATATATATATATATATAAGTGTGTATGTTTATATATTTACTTTTCAAAATAAGCAATCAATGGATGCTCGCAATTAAGAAGAATATAAAGGTGTGCACTATGGACGTCTTCATCACTCGACCACCAAACCTCTTTCAATTTCCCACTCAATCGCCCAATTTGACAAAAGATATCTGGAACATCGTCTTCCATATATGTCGGCACGACACCACCATCATCATATCTTCTTGGAGCTCGTTTCCTTGTACGTACTTTCGGTGCAAAGTAGTACGAAGTGAAATGTGATGTTTCTTCCGTCAAACTTCCCGCCACAATAGAACCTTCAACTCTTGCTAGGTTTTTGGCTTTTCCTTTCAAAGTTTTCATGGCCCTTTCATACTGATACATCCATCCATAATGCACGGGTCCACGAAGTAATGCCTCATACGGGAGGTGGACAACTAGGTGTTCCATGACGTCGAAAAAAGTTGGCGGGAATATTTTCTCCAAGTTGCAGATTAAGACGAGGATGTTTTCATGAAGTTGTTGGACAACTTCCACTTTAAGAGTGCGGGTGCTCAGATCCCTAAAAAATGCTCCAATTCCTTATATATATACGAAAACAAAAATTATCCATATTAGTATATATATATATAGAAATAAATTAATCATGTCATCGTATTATATTAATTAATTACCTGAAAGTGCTTTATGTACTTTTGCCGGTAGTAGCTCCGCAAACGCAAAGGGAAGTAGTCGCTGCATAAAGACATGACAATCATGGCTCTTCATCCCGGAGAACTTTTGCCCTTTCTCAACACATCTTGAGAGATTTGAAACATACCCATCAGGGAACTTCACTTCTGAAGCCACCCAGTTGAACAACGAAGACTTTTTTTCTGATGACAGTCTAAAAATTGGAACTGGAACTTGCCCATTGCTTTTTATATGTAGCTCACTCCTTGAGCAGATATCGGGTAAGTCCAACCTTGATTTTACGTTGTCTTTCGTCTTCCCTGGGACATTCAATATAGTGTTCATGATGTTCTCAAAAAAGTTCTTCTCTATATGCATCACATCGAGGTTGTGGCGCAAAAGAAAATCTTTCCAATATGGCAATTCCCAAAATATACTCTTTTTGTGCCAATTGTGCTGAACACCATAATAATCAGGCATATTACTGGGAACATGCCAATTCCCACCACGAGGAGTTGTTTCTAGAGCACCGTAGTAATCGATTTTCGCTTCGATTTGTTCTCCAATTAAATATGGAGGAGGAGTGTCCCTGACAACCCTTTTGTGCCTGAACAATTTCTTGTTTCTTCGGTATGGGTGGTGAATCGGAAGAAATCGACGGTGACAATCGAACCAACTAGTCTTCCTACCATGCTTCAACTGAAATGCATTTGTCATTCCATTACAATATGGACAAGCTAATCTCCCATGTGTAGTCCACCCAGACAACATACCATATGCAGGAAAGTCACTTATGGTCCACAAAAGCATCGCTCGCATCGTAAAGTTTGTTTTCGTTGAACAATCATATGTCCTCACCCCTGTTGACCACAAATCTTTCAACTCTTTTATCAGTGGTTGTAGAAAAACGTCGAGAGATCTTTTTGGATGTTTTGGACCAGGTATTAATATGGTCATGAATAGAAACTCTCGTCGCATGCACATCTCCGGTGGCAAGTTATACGGTGTAAGAAAGACCGGCCACAATGAATATTGTCTCCCAGACATTCTAAATAGACTAAATCCATCAGTGCATAATCCAAGATACACATTCCGGCTATTGCTAGCGTAATGTGGATGTACATTGTTAAAATGTTTCCATGCTCTTGCATCTGATGGATGAGTCATCTCTCCATCTGTCTGAGTATGCTCGGCGTGCCATCTCATCCCTCCAGCAGTCTCCTCAGATTGGTACAATCTTTTCAATCTGTCTGTGATTGGTAGGTACCACATCCTTCGGTACGGTACCCTATTACGCCCTCGACCTTGCGGTTTGAATCGTGGCTTCTTACAAAATCGACATTCTTCTAACTTCTCATCATCTCCCTAGTAAATCATGCAGTTGTCGATGCAAACGTCTATCATCTCCGAGGGCAACCCAAGACTATATACCAATTTATGAATCTGATAATAAGATTCAGCAGACACATTGTCTTCTGGCAAATACTCTTTAAACAAGTCTGCCCATGCATCCATAAAATTTTTAGGTAGATTGTGATCGGTTTTAATACTCATCATTCTAGCAGCCAACGACAATTTAGACAGACCTTCTCTACAACCACTGTAAATTGGCTCATTCGCAGCATCTAACATTTCATAAAACTTTTTTGCATCTAAGTTAGGTTCTTCAACTTCATCATCATCATGAGTTACAAAGGCATCACCTACCATATCATGAACCCTATCACAATCTACCATTTGTTCCTCTTGGTGATGATAGCTATTACTACTGCTACTTTCATTACGCAAATGCTCAACCAGTTCAATCTAAAAATTGCTATTACTACTGCTACCTTCATTCCTACAACTAGCATCTTCTCCATGTTGATACCAAATATAATAATATGGCATGAAACCTCTGTTTATTAAATGCTTCCAAACATTTTCACGAGGGCCTAATTTGGTATTGCAACATTTCCGACAAGGACAGAACATCTTACCACTTTCCTGCGTGAGTGTTGTAGAATCTGCTTGATGCATAAACGTCTCCAACCCTTCGAGAAATTCTTTCGTCACCCTCCCGTTATTATCGTTGTGTGAATACATCCACTTCCGCAACTCGAAAATATTTCCCCGACCGGACATTTTTTTGTGTTTGATTAAGCTTATGGCTGATTTTTTTTGGTGTGTTTCAAATGAATCACATATGGTGGTATTTATAGGAATTTTCGAATCTGAGAATTTATTAGGAAATTGCTAGGAAAAGTAAGTACAAAACACGTTTTTGATTTAAATTCGATATTTTCTATCCATTTCCTCTTAATTTCATAGTAACAAAACCTTTCCTCCTAATTTCGTAGTAAACTATTACTAGGACTTTACGAGGAGAGAAGTTACTATGAGTTTACGAGGAAAATGACATTTTCCTCGTAATAGCCACGTAAGGTTACTTCTATTTTACGAGGAAACCTTTTTCTCGTAAGGTTACGAGCACTTTACGAGGAAAATTGGTCTCCTCGTAAAATCGAAGTAAACTCGTAGTAATTTTACGAGGAACTATTTTCCTAGTAAATTTTCCTAGTAAAAGCTTAGTTTTCTTGTAGTGGCATCTTCACTGTACTCTTGATCAATCTATGGAGACTACAAACATTGGTTATATTATTCTGGAGCACCAACAATTATATAACACATTATGATCTATTCTTTCCAATAGAGGCATAAACATCTCAGGTTTATCTTAACCCCAATGGCCCGAGAGTGCCTAACTAGTGATCATGTTATATATCCGATCAATTTATTCACAAGTGAAACCAGGATAATTGTGAACCAATCTTTTATCATCAACGCTAAATGCTAAGTTCATCATACCATCTACATATTTGGCCAACAAGTATCCTCACTCACCAGCAAGATGGATTTTTTCCCTTCCTTCATCAAGTAAATGGAGGATGAAGAACTCATGCATACCTCACAAGTAGATGGTCTCCGGATTACCCAAATGGTAGCACCTAAGCATGAATGTTCTAACAACATTGACCTCATCTATCCAGTCATTCATGAAAATAAGATTTGCAGATCTGTAAATGCTAAGATGCTAAGTTCATCATACCATCTACATATCTGGCCAACAAGCATCCTCTCTCACCAGCAAGATGATTTTTTTCCTTTTCTTCATCAAGTAAATGGAGGATGAAGAACTCATACATACCTCGCAAGTAGATGGCCTCTGGATTACCCAAATGGTAGCACCTAAGCCTGAATGTTCTAACAACATTGACCTCATTTATCCAGTCATTCATGAAAATGAGATTTGCAGATCTGTAAAAGTAATCTTCTCTCCCAATTGCATTGAACCCAGGGAAAGTAACTCTTGCACTACCAAAGTCTCGTACACTTCTTGTTGCTACGTTGGAGAGAATCTTATGAAGCATGGAAGGAGGGATAGAAGCCAAGTTCAAGTTCGCTATGTCTGCACCTAAACTGTAATGATGGTTAGAAGAAATGAAAATAGTAATTATAAGGTTAATTTAATTACAAAAAGTGATAAACCCTTTAATTTAATGAGCATCTTGCCCAATTACATGTAGTAACGTCTTCATTTAAATGTGATTTGATGGACGTCTCGGAAAAACATAAGTAGTAACTGCAACAGTCACCACGAGATAATCATCATGATATTTGAATGGTATAATTTTAAACTACTTGGTAAAACTTTAATTAATTAAGATTGTTTAACTATGTAGAACTAAGTGAAAATTTAACTGATGTTGATTGTAAGACTTTGATCAACTTAGTAAAACTTGGATTAAACTGTAATGAAGAGATAAAATAAAACGGTTATTAGTCGGAGAGAAGAAATGAAAATGGTAATTATAAGGTTAATTTAATTGGAGAATGTGATAAACCTTTGAATTTAATGATCTTCTTAATTTTTTCCATTTAATTATGATTTGATGGACAACCGCAAGTACTAACTGCAATGGTCACCTCTCTTGGAGATAATCATCATTAGCATTGACTCTCTCTCTTCTTGCTCTGATGACATTAAATTAAATCTCACTAAATTATCTCTTTCTCGAAACCCCTCATTCTCCCCCCCCCCCCTAACATTTCTCTGCAAAAATCACCCAAAAAGAAAAGCAAATAAACTAGTCATCATCTCTAAAAATGGCATACTACAATATGCTTGGTGAAGTTTTATATAACGAGAGGATCACAAAATGGCGTTTCAGAGTGAAAATACTTAGGATCCACTCGTTCTGTTTCTATGGTACCGGTAGTGGACCCAACTTGATTTATATCATAGAAGATGAAGATATAAATATAAAAACATCACGTCTCAAGTATCTAATAACATGCGACAATGAAAATTAAAAATTTGATACTTAAAACCTTATTTATGGAGGGAGCCAAGATGGCGATGACCATTAATGAAGTAACTGCAAAGAGATTTAGAGGCCTAGAGAAACAAGAGGAAAAATGGGTGGAAATCTTTTGGGTAGAAGTTGGTCTTGCCTTTCCAGGTTTCAAAGCAACAAACTCTCCATCTAGACTAACTGTTACGTGATATACTCAAGTTCACATCATCGATCCTCTGAACAATCATCATTACATGAAATCAAGAGTATCCATGAAATCCCTCACATCAAAATCATGGACATAAACTATCCCATAGGTATGAATGCTAACCACAAAAATATATTTCACATATGTAGATATAAGTAACAGAAGCAAAAACACTTATGTAGTAGATATAATGGGAGGGATCTTCAACATGGAAGCCCATTTTTATGATCCGGTATATGTGGAATTTATTATATTCTTTCTTTGTATTCAACTTCGATCGAATGCAGATACTCACATATTTCCTATGACACATCTTCAGATAACTAATTCAACGAAATGATTCTAAGTTTTCCACGGGGTGATACCAAATATACATTATTGGGATTTGTATTTGTTGAAAATCTTCATTATTTTTCCTCAATGTTTCTTTTTGTTAATGCATGTTACCTTGATGAATCTTTTGTTATTAACTCGTTGATGAGTTTTATTGTTTTTCTCATTTGATTGTCTTCAAAACCGGAAATGTTTGTCCTAGATCACGGATTTATTCTTCAAATCCTTGTCGCAAGTTGGAGAAATTCAAATCAAAGATAAAATTATTGATCGTGAAATATTCTACGGAATCAACACATATATTACTGGATCGGTGTTAGATTATGGTTAGATTATCTGAAAAATGAAAGTTTCAAATCATTGCGTGATGCTATTAGAAAATTAAAACCTAATTATAAAAAAAAGATTAAAAAAATAAACATAAAGCCAACATTGGAACCGACACTGGTCCAAAATCACTCTAGAAAGGTGGTTTAATATAGAGAATCACCTTTGGCAGTTTATGCTATATGAATTTATCAGTACATGCTTTCCATATATCATATAAATAATGAGAATATTCGTGTAACGTGGTAAGTATATTTTTTAATTAAAATTATTGATAGAAATAAGTTTGTATAAAGATTAAGTTATCCCAACCCCCCAAGAAGAATAAAGAAAAATAGGAATGAAGAAAAATAAGAATAAAGAGTTCGCCCTAATTTTTTCTTTTCGCTCTCATCATATAAAAGCCTCTTCCGCCGTTTTAGTGTTTCCTAATCAACATATAACTCTAAGTACGGAGATGAAGCCACAACCACCATCTCCACCTCCGCATATTGACAGAGAGAAGCTCTGATGTTACAGAGAACGAATGTAAGACATGTGCACGACGACAAGAATACATCTGGAATCAAAAGCTTATTTGACAAATCTCTCCCTTTCTTTACATAGAAGAAGCGGCTCGTTCTTCTTCTTATTCTTCATCGATGCTTTTGAGGTTGAACATCTCCTTCCTCTAGAATTGAGACTCATGAGATATTTCATATTTTTACAAATGTTATATGAGAAAACGAGTCAAAACTATTAGATGATTATAAATTGTCTTTAGAAGAAAAAACTTAAATGGGCACGGGCCTAACGGGTGTTTATAAAATAAACAGACTTAAAAATAAACGGGTTAACGGGTATATATATAAACATGTATATATTTATAGGGTTTAAACGAGTCGGATTTCAAAGGGCAAGGCCTAAACGGGTCTGGGCTGCCCATATTAACATCCCTAGGAGTGATGCGGTTGCAATTGTGGATGGGTTTGCCTTCTATGGTATTGGTCGTCTTCGTTTGTTTGGCTCTTCAGTTCTGGTGTTTAGATCTATTTTTGTCTTTCTTTCTTTCTTTCTTTCTTTCTTTCTTTCAGTGTGTTTCCGATTCTTCTCTAGATTGGTCGTAAAAATGTTTGTTATGGATGCATTAACAATGTCACGTTATGGGTTTCTGTTTAATTCGATTTCGTAGAAGAGTTTTATTTGTTACTCTCTCCGTTTTAAATACTTGAAATTTTATGATAGTGCAAGGTTATTAAGAAACTGACTTTTAATCTAAAACTAGAATAGAACCGGCGCCATGCGCGGTTAAGTTTCATTTTGATAGTTAAACATTTATTTTACTTTATAGATTGTTTAAGTTTGTTGTTTCTACCTTCTAGAAGAATCGTATGTCGTCACAGAGCTCTAAATACCTAATATAAGTATTTGTATATGAAGTGACAACGAGAATTCTACACCAACTCTAACTTTAAATGTGTCACTTTGACTTACTAACCTTAACCTTAATTTTTCATCCAGTTTCATATGATTTGAGATCTTTTAGAAAATTAATTTTTATATGATTTATTTTGAATGTGTTTTTACATTTTTTTAGTTGAATATATTAGTGAATATATGATATGTTAAAAATTAGATTTAATATATATGAATCCCTTTATAACTGATTAGTTTTTTGAAAAATTATAAAAATTATGTGAATTTTTTATTATGCAGTTGTGATTTTATTTTCGAAATACATAGTGGGTTGATTTCGGGTTAATGAGTAATTGGATTTAAATTGGTTAACATATTTATGATAAATTACATGTATAAATAAATATGTTATATCATGTAATCTAAGTAATTTAGATGAAGATGTGTTTAATAGTCCAAAGTTAAAATATAACACATGAACAATAAAATTTGACTGAAAATTAATAGATTAGATATATTGTTATATCTTTTTATTTTAAATATAAATAAATATTTAAAAGAATTCTAGCAAAATATTTTTAATATATTTTAAAATAATTATTTTAATTTGTAATTGTCAGTAAAATATAATTAAAATATTTATATGTTTTAAAAAAAAAAATCAAAACTGAATTAATGTTAATTTATAATTATATTTTAGTGATAATTATAATTTATATTAATTAATTACGAAAATAATTTAAAAATATTCTAAAAAAGATATTGTTAGAATAAAAAAAGAAAACTGTTTAATTGCTTTTGATTAAGATATTAAAAGATATTATAATTAAATTATGTATATTTTAATTAACTTTCTAATAGATGGTCCAAATAAAAATATCACACATAAAAAAGTCATAGGACTCTAATTTAATAAATTAGAAGTGTGCAAGGTTATTAAGAAACTCGATTTTTAATCTAAAAAGTGTGATTAAAATATATATTTAGAACTAATAACCAATTACAAAATATAGTGCAAATATATTATTGGTTGCACAGTTTTTGATAAAGTTAAAAGTTATATTAAAATATAAAAATATCATCTATTTTGAAACATCAAAAACTTACGTAAACATCATCTATTGTATTTACTGATTTTGTAATTGGTGCAGAATTTGATCTGAGATTTTAGAGACCATAAACTTTTATTGAAATTTTTAATTTAAAAATTAAAATATGAGAATCTATCATCTATCAATATATATAACCTCCAAAAAATTGGGGGTAAACACCAATATTTTACAATATTGAGCTTGTGATTTTTTTTTGGGGGAATGTTTTTTGTGTTTAGAGAAGCTCGGATTGGACTTTAATCTAGAATGATCCAAATGGTTAGAAAATAATCTACAACAACCCAAGTTAATCTATATGGGCCAAGTGATGACTAAATTACGAAAATATCCTCAAAGAAGGGAAGAATGCCAACCATTAGATCTAAATATTTTGTTTTAATTTTAGTCGTTAGATGAGAAGGAAAAAATATTTACAAAGATTGTCATTAATGAAAATAGAACCAGAACCGTTGGATCATTTCATCACGTTATAATCTTGGCCGTTGATTTCTCTCCCTCCCTCTCGAATCAAATGGGTCTCACACAACCTCTTTAATCACTCTCTCATTCTTCAAATCGTGTTCAACCACCAAAAGGACTAAAATTGATGAGCTTCAACAACCAAACCTATCTTCTTCATTTCTTCATCCACAAAGCGTTTTTCTTTGATTTTCAAAGGGTTTTGACAGCTTAGGATGCCGAGAAACAGCACATGTGCGTCCTCATTGGCTCTGCAAACTCTGCAATTGCGTGTTAAGTATATACTCTCTCTCTTTCTCTCTATCAATCTTCTGTGTCTCAATCATTTTTTGTTTGTTGTTTATCTCGGTTGAGTCATTTGATAGGTATGTAAATGTAATGAGTAAGATTCTGAGGCTTAATATAAAGTTATGAATGCAAAATTGTAGAATAAATCATTTTTCACAAAGGTACAACATGTACGACTTACTTGACAAAACTCGTTATCAACCCGTTTTACTGGTACAACTGATGTAGTATTACTGATATTTTTAATATAAAACTTACAACTAGTACACATAGTACAACTAAAAGTAAGAAATTGAATATGTGTATTGGTACAATTAGTATAACTTATTGTAATCATGTGCCAAGTCAACGTAGTATAACTGTAACTAGTGTAACACGTAAAGTAGTCAAACTGGTAATATTAGTATAATTGTGATTACTGATTTAGTATAACTGGTATAACTACTATGTGGTAATGTTGTTTTTATTATGTTTCAGAAATTATGGACAATAGCCGACGTGTGGTGATTTATTTTGATAATGGGGGAAATTATTCAAATGTGGGTAATGAAGTTCGATGGAATCGGAAAGAAGGACATATTTCTACTTAAGTGATGAAGGGAAGTTATGAGGAGATTACTTATTCTGACTTGGTTGATAGAATATGCAAGAAAATGAAGATCGATATAGATGTGACCAAGGTTCACCTAAGTTACTTTCCGTTGGTATTGGATAATAAGAGGCCTTGTTATATCTTGGACGATTAAGACGTTTTAGGATATTTAATGGAAGTTGATAAGAAAAACCAGCGTGGTGTCTTACATGTGGAGCTTACGGAAATCATCTCGGAAAACCAGAGTAACGAGGTGTTTTCTATGAATGAGGAAATTCTGAGTGATGCCATAGCTAATGAAGATATGGTTGGAGTTGAGGAGTTGGAAATTGTTCCTCATAATGAAGAGGAAGAGTATGAGCATGAGAAAATCAATGAAGAGGGTGACGAAATGGATGATATGGAGGCTGTTACACCTGTTGTAGAAACAGTTGTAAATCTTGAGTGGTATGATGGCATTGAAATGAACTTGCTTCAAGAAGCAAGAAGTTAAGGATTTAGTGGACAAAGCTGTGCATACTAATTGTTTTGAGGTTAGACATAGTGAAATCAAAGCCTTGGGTTTACGTATTGAAATGTTGTGCGGTTGGTTGCTGTTGGTATTTACGAGCTGCAAAACTCAAGAATTCTGTTTTTTTTTCTCAATTAGAACGTATAGAAAGACTCATACGTGCGCTCGGACAAGTGAAAGTGGAACCAAGAAGGGAAAAAGAGGAACACCAAGCTTGGTTGCATCTGTGGTGCACGCTGATTATCCTGGCCAATTCAAGACTGATCCCACTCCGAAGGCTCTCATAGAATTGGTTCGTAACAGATTGGGTGCTACGGTTTCGTATTCAACAGCTTGGAGAGGAAAAAACAAAGCTGTGAATGATGTGCGTGGTGACCCAGTTGAGAGTTTTGCTAGACTTCCATCTTACTTGTACATGTTGGAACAACTGAATCCTGGTACGGTTACACGATTAGAAGTGGATGAGTAGAACCATTTTAAGTACATGTTCTTGCACTCGGAGCTTGCATCAAAGGGTTTAAGGCTATGCGTAAAGTGATAATTATGGATGGAACTCACTTGAGTGGTGTGTATAAAGGTGTGCTTCTTATTGCCAGTGCTCAGGATCCAGATCATCATTATTATCCCTTAGGTTTTGCGGTAGTATTTTGTACTGATAGAAACCAAAGCATCATCAAGACAATACACGAGGTATACCCATTGGCGATTCATGGTTATTGCATATATTATTTGTCTACTAATGTGAAAGGAGCATGAAGTAATGTTACGAAATCTGTGGTAGCCAAAACATTTAGGAAACTTGCTGGTCTGTATACAGAGGTGGAGTTTAGAAAATCCTATAATGATTTCAGAAGAAAGTATCCTCAAGCCGCCGTCTATTTGGATGACAATGTTCATGAGACCAAATGGGCCAGATGTAAATTTCTGGCAGAAAGGTACAACATAGACACAACGAACACTGTTGAATCTCTCAGTGGTGTTTTAAAGGAACCAAGTAAATATGCTTTGTTGCCAATGGTGGATGAGATCATGGGAAATATTATAGAATGGTATAACAAATACCGACAAGTATCTTTGCGTGTACCTGAGACGCAGATACTAGTCCCGCATGTGCATCCTATATTGCACAACCTGTATCCGATTGCAAAAACGCTGAAGGTGATCGAGTTAAACACATTTGAACGTCACTACAATGTGATTGGCCGGGACGGGGAAGGGTATTTTGTTGACTTGATCAACAAAACATGTTACTGTAAACATAAATAAGTGGTACTAGTGTTATAGTTGTACCAATTTTAAATGTGTATCACGTTTTAACTGTGTTTTACTGGTATAACTAAGAAAACTACGTTTTATTGGTCAGACAAATATTACTGGTATGACTGGTAAAACTACGTTTTATTAGTCAGACAAGTATTATTATCGGTTTCTTATTATTTTAATTAAGGTATTCTATATGGAAAAATAAGTAGTTGCATGTGTTGGTATGTGTTTAAATAGGCTCCTTATGATTGTTAAATAGGCTTCTTAATTATTTTGAGTGTGTTGCTTTTTTTTTTGGTCATTTCTATAACCATTACATAAGTTTGCATAATCTACCTTATACTTTCTAACTTACTTGTCCACATAATTTTTCAAAAACATGCATGAAGTATATTTTGACAACATTTATTTTTTCATTGGGTCCGGGCAAAGGAATGTAAACATAAATAAGTGGTAAAACTTAGTTAAATGTATTTATTATGTCGTACAACTAATATTTTTCGAATTTACTACCAAAGTACAACTATGTACAACTATAAAACTAGTACAACTATGTACAAATTGATACAACTACAACACTAGTACAACTATGTTAATTAATTTTGTATTGAGTTAAATGTGCATCACATTTTAAATGTGTATCACATTTTAACTGTGTTTAAAGTTTTAAACATTTTGGTTAAATGTTGAGCATGTATACTAGTTGTACCATTCTTAAATATTATTGCGTAATTGTACTTGTATTATTAGTTAAACCAAAATACCTGATCATTGTAACTAAACACAAATTTTCAACAAACCAACACTAAAAGAAACATAAGTTTTAAGTTTAATACCAAAAGGAACATAAGTTTTAAGTTTAATACCAAAAGACATAAGTTTTAAGTCTAAAATACAAATGAACATAGTTTTAAAGCTATTCTAAATAGCTATCAGTTTCGTTGATAAGGAGATCTGACCGAACGAGACGGTTTATGAGACCTCTTAGGCCTTCCAACCGCCTTTTCATCTCCAACTGCCTCCTCATCTCCAACCGCCTCTTCATCTCCAGCAGCTTCTTCATCTCCAACAGTCTCATCAGTAGCCTTCTCAGCAGAAGCCTTGTCAGCCGCTTCTTTCTCGACTTTCTCAGCCGCTTCTTTCTCGAGTATCTCAGCCGCTTCTACCATGACTTGAAGTGTACATGGCGAATCCTCCTCAGCATCATCTACAAGACAAAACTACAAATTAGATTATGCCTAAAAGAATTACTTATACAACAAATCCTTACCTTCCTCACCCTACTTGTCACCCTCCTTGTCACCCTCCTCCTCAACCTCTTTATGACCTTCCTCACCTTCCTTCTCAGGATCCAGATCACCTTCCTCACCTTCTTTTTCACCCTCCTTCTCATGTCTTTCGGTGAACCCTTGGGGCTCAGATTCTTCATGTGTGGTAGGTCGGGTTCTCACATCCATGTTGAAGAGATCCTCCCAAAATATTTTCCCCTCGGGTTCTATAATGATCTTGTTCCAACTGTCGACAGCTAGGTCTTGGATATCCGAATCATTTACTAGCTCCACGTCTTCCCAAACCTCTTCATCCATGATATTGTACAAGAGGTCTACTTCATATCCTTCTGGTATCAAACGACTGGTAATCACCGGAAATATTAACAACAACAACAAATAACACTTGAAGTTAACAATGAACTTAAATCGATGAAAATAACACAAACAAAACCTATAATCTTTTACCTTTGTTTTTCCAAGTGCCCGATAAATCTCGTCCAATGCAAATTCTGTAGTGCCAGTCTTCTTGTACCTCCTTTTCCACATTCTTGGGAAATCTACCAGACTGTTTCGAACAAGCTGTCTGAATTTTTCATTAAGTACATGGATACATTCAAACGCCAATATTTCCATATCATTTCAAACAATCATATTAGTTATATTATAACAAATATGCTTCTGAAAAATTAACTAATATATACCTCCAAAGGGTTAATAAAGCCAGGAAATGTCCAATTCGAATTGTCTGGCATTCCATCGCTGAAATGATCCCTCAAATGGAAATCTCCTTAATGCAATCATCGAACATGAAACGGCCCCATGGAAAGTTGGTGCAAAAATCCAGATCATCTACTGCTTTGAGAAGGAAAGGCTCAATGGGGTGTCCTACTTTTGACCTTCCTCTCAGAACTGTGGTTAAAAAGTAAAGAATCGCCATCTTTAGACGGTCGTTACTACGATCAGCCTTCATCGTGCTAAGCTTCGCTTCCACATCCTTTTGTGTCACTCTCACACCCTTTTCATTCCCCTTCTGATTCTTGGTCTTCTTCTCCTTAGTCTTAAAATACCGATTCGCAAACCTCATACTCCCTTTGCTCAGATAGTTTTCTGGGTAGTTGTGACAGTATAAACCAGAGAGTAGGCCATGTTCCCTGATATATTATCTAACTGGAACACCATTCACTCCAAACCAAGCTTGTTGACCCTTTTTTGTAGTCATTGTACGGAGAAGCAACATCTACATTCCCATCACCTTTCTTGTTGGGGAAAAATCCATGTGGAATAAATGCCTGAACTGAGAGTGGTTCTTGAACCAATTTTTCTCTGACTCTTCAAACCCTTTAATCTTCTCAATAAATTTGTGTTGGTTGCACCTTTTGGAGAGCTTGGAAACCTTCCCATAATCACTCGGCTTGAAGAAAAAACCACTAGGTCTCATTGTTTCTACGGCCATATCCTCATCCACAACCTGAAACAAAACACAAACAATTATTACACAATCTAAATAACCGATTTATACAACAGAAAATCACTTAGTCATACCAGTTTGACTAATAATACGACAACAACACCGTCTAGTTGTACTAGTTACACTAATAATACTTTTCTAGTTGTACCAGTCACAATAGAAATTAACTGGTAGTTGTAACATTTAGATAAGTTATACCACAATGACACCATTAACATACGAAAATCACTCAGTATTATTAGTTATACTTGTTTCACTATATAAGTTGTACTAGTTACACTATTTAAACTCCCCACAGTTGTACAAGTTATACTTTAAAAACTCACTAAGTTTTACAATAACAACACCATCTAGTAAATTTTATACAATAGAAAATCACTTAGTTGTACCAGTTTGACTAATAATACGATAAAAACATCATCTAGTAAACAAGTTATACTATTTAAACTACCTAAGTTGTACTACTTACACTAATAATAATTATCTATTTGTACCAGTCACACTAGAAAATTAACACGTAGTTGTACTACTTACACTAGATTCAGTCTCTTAGTTGTACGAGTTACACTAATTTCACTCTCTTAGTTGCACTAGTTACACCATTTAAACTTCACATAGTTTTGCAAGTTATATTTTTAAAAATCACTAAGTTGTACTACTTACACAATTTTGTCCAATTCTTATGACCCTAATATCTTAGTTTAATTGTATCAACAATCAACCAATTTCGCCCAATTTCCAAAACCATTTGAAACTTAGTTGTTTACCGTTCTTTGTGGGACATTGTCATTCCCGGCCTCAGGTATGTGTAGATCTATGTTGGGATCCTCTCTGTTGTTAGACCCAATCTCCTCATCATTGTCTTCGACATGAGAAGGACTCTTTGTGGAAGAGCCTGAAAGCGAGGTCACTGGATTATGTGGAGTTTCAGGTTCAATAGTTGGCTGATTAGGAAGTGGTATGCTTGTCGTAGCCTCACTATCAGGCTGAGAAGACAGTTCCGTTACTGGTATGGTTTCTTTCTCCCGGTTCCGAGTCCGCTTGGTTGGATTCGAGGAGGATCCACCCTCGACACCACCTTCTTGCTTCCTCTTCTTTGTCGCGCCTTCAATCTTTTCTTCGCAGCATTTTTTTTTCTTTTTGGCTGCTACTTCTCTCTTCCTCGCGGAGGCTTTCTTCTTGTTAGCCGCATCCTTCTTCTTCCTCGCCGCTGAGTTACAGTTCTTCGTCGCCGACGTTCCCTCCTCCATTTTCTTTCCGGTGAATCGAGTTTTTGGTGACATTTTCGAATGTAAAAGAACACAAAATCGAGTTGAGAATGAGATGCTTAAGGATTTGATTTCGAGTAGTGGAGTAGTTTATCGAGTTGAGAATGAGATGAAATCGGGGTTCATAGGAGTTGTGGACTAGTTAGGTCGAAATCGAGGAATTTGGGGATTTAGGGTTGCACGAGTCGGGTCGGGTGGGGTTAGTGGTCCGGATTGGTAAATAAGAACAAATTTTTAAATTTCTTAATCTTTTACTTTTATTTTCGATTTAATTTTGATTTTTTTTAAATACAAGAGGTCCATTATATAATTTTTTGATCTCTTGTGGTCTATTATAGCATTTGATCCGCTCGGATTTAGGCATAGGCTACATGGTATCAGCCCCCAAAAATTTCGAAGGTTTTTTATATAGCTATAGACCCACAAAATTGCGAAAAAGAATTTTATAAAAGTTTTTAAAGAAATGTTTGTGGCCCCCAAAATCTTTCGGCCTTGTGAAGGTTTGTCTTGCAACTTACCAGCTCCTCGTACTTCACCACCCAAATCTCATCTTGCATTCCTATTAGCATTCTATAGGAGATTCAGTGATGAGAAAACCCCAATCAAATGAAGCAATTTTAGAGAGAAATTGCAGCGCATGAAGACAAGTGAAGATAACATTCCACATAATATCTTATTACCGGACCAAAGGGATTGATCAATAAACCGGACCGTGAATTGCTAAAAACATATATATTTGCTATCTCAGGAAGAGAGATTGAGATGCCAAAAACGGCGTACTAAATCTAGGGTTGCCACAATGACGGCGCCTGAATCAATCGCCTTAGCGATTAACCAAATCGACGAGAAGAAGCAAAAGCTGAAGAAAGCCTTCGATGACCTTCAAGCTCACCGATCCCTCCTCTCACCGTCTTTCAACCTTTCCTGGTCCGACATCGACTCACACTTCTCCTCTCTCCAGTCTTCACTCTCTAACCGCTTCCGCCTCCTCCAACCCGACAAAACCGAATCAACCCCAGCGGTTACGACGGAGACAACACCGCTCCTCTGGCCGGAACTGAGAACCTTGTGCGAGAACATGGATGGAAAAGGCTTGGGGAAGTTCATGGTTGATAACTCGAAGAAGCGTTTATCGATCAAACCGGAGCTTACACAAGCGGTTCGGTCCTCATCGGATCCAGCAGGTTTGGTTCTCGACGCGATCGAAGGCTCTTACCATTCTTCGCCTTCCGCCAGAGCTATCGATGCGAGAAGAGTCTTCGTTTTGTTGTTGGAAGCTTTGGTTGAGATCAAACCCAATCTCACAAACGAGTTGAGAGAGAGAGCGAGGACGCTTGCTTCGTCTTGGAGATCGGACATAGGTAACAAACCATCAGAAGCGTTAGGGTTTCTTCACTTGGTCGTGGTCTTTGAGTTAGGATCTGTGTTCAAGATAGAGGAGCTTCTTGATTACGTTTTCTTGATCTCCAACTACAAACAAGCCACGACGTTATGTAAGAAGCTTGGTTTTGATAAGACCAGAGTCGCTGGTCTTGTTCAGAAGTTCTTGCACACTGGGAGGTTACTTGTTGCGATTAGTTTTATTTATGAGTTTGAGATGACTGATAGGTTCCGACCAGTTAACGTTTTGAAAACTAGTTTGTACAACTCTAGAGAAGCTGCTAAGAGGGTTTGCGCCCAAGGGGGTAACTCTCTCAAGGCGCAGAACGAAGCTACTGATAAAGAGCTTAGTGCATTGAGATTGGTGATGAAAGTGGTTAAGGAGAGGAACCTCGAGTTTGAGTTTTTTGAAGAGAATCTTGAAGAATGCGTTCAAGAGTTGGAGAATCTGAGAGCTCAGAGGAGACAAGCCGCTAAGCTCGCTTCCCCTGCTAATCCCTCAAAACGACCTCGAGTCGCTACGGGTAACAATTTGACAACCCCGACACAGAGTCAGCAACCGCCGCTTTTGCCTGATCCTAGGCACAGTTTACAAGTGAACCACCCATTTGGTTTTGTGAACTCAACAGTGCATGGTGTTAATTTTCCATATGGCAACCCATTGGCTCCGTATGGATCGGTTCCAGCTCCAGCACCGTCTCGACCTGTCTACTATGAGCAGCAGGCAGGATATGGGTTACGACCTCAATACCAACCACCTTACTATCCTCAGTAGCATAGCCATTGGTGTCTAGGGAATCACAAAGCGATTTTTTAATTATAAGAGGATTCTGGTCTAAGGAGGTAGGCTCTATGTGTGTTTGATGTTCTGTATTTGACAAAACGTAAATTATCTCAAAGGTTACATATAACTTATAAGATACTTTATATGATCGTTGTTTTTTATTTTCTTTTGCGATGGTATAAAAGGAAAACGAATCATCATTTGTACGTCTTGTTGTTGTCTACTAATCTCTTGTTTATTAGTTAGCTTGTGGAGGGAATGGTCTTGATGGATTGATCTTACATTCTAATCTTTGATTTGGTAGATAACCTGCCATGATTTACTTCCTTTGAAATTAGCAAGATTTTCTTTCTTAAGTTGTTTTGATTTAGGACAACTATGTAGATGTTTTTTTTTTTTTGTGAAGATAAACCTACAATAATTGAATTTATATAACTAATTGACATATGTTATGTTCGTATGTACATCTAAAAGGTCATCTAGATGTCTTATCTAAATGGTTTACTAAGTGTTGTTCGTTTTTGTATTTCATTTATGCATATAGATAAAACATTTGAATGTAATTATGTTTTTTTTTTTGCATCTTCGTCTAGATGCATTTATTACAAAATTGACAAAATAAACATGTTTTACGGTTTTGATAGAAAATGGGTTTTGTGGTATTGGTGATTTTTTTTTGCGATTTTGACCTAAAAGTACGTTTTTAGGGTTTTGGTCAAAAAGTGCATTAAATGCTTTTAGCAGAGAATGAGTTTTTTTTTTTGGTTTTGGCGAGAAAATAAGTTTTAGCAGTAAAATGCGTTTTAGCGGAAAAGTGTGTTTTGGCAGGAAAATGTATTTTTGCGGGAAAAATCATTTTATGATTTTAGCAGAAAATGTGTTTTGTCAATTTTGGTGGGAAAATGTGTTTTTACGATTTTAGCAGAAAATTGTGTATTTCGATTTTGGTCGGAAATGCGTTTTTGTGTTTATTGCAGAAAAGTGCATTTTGACGGAATAGTGCATTTGAGCCGGAAAATGTGTGTTTTGCGTTTTGGCGGGAACATGTTTTGGTAGGAAATGTGTTTTTGTGGTTTTGGCGGAAAGTGGGTTTTTGCGGTTTTGGCGGAAATGTGCATTTTTGTTTTGGCGGGAAAGTGTGTTAAAAGAAAAAATGTGTTTTTATGAGAAAATGTGTTTTTTTTCGGTTTTGGTGAGAACGTGCGCTTTGCGGCTTGGTGGGAAAGTGTGTTTTTACAGTTTTGACGGGAAATTATGTTTATATTATTTTGGCGGAGAAGTGTATTTTTGTGGTTTTGGTTTAAAAAAATGTGTTTTTGTGATTTTGACGAAAAATGATATTTTTAGTAGAAAATTTTGTTTCTACAGTTTTGACGAAAAAAATATAATTTTCATAAAAATATAATTTTTGGTTTTGAAAATAGTATGTAGTTTGATCATTTTAAAATAATATGTAGTTTGAAAATAATACGTAGTTTCATGGTATTAATTTTTTTAATTTTTTTTTAAAATTAAAATGTTATTTTATTATTTATCATTTTGGACTGAACTAGATGTATTCAAATGCACCATAAAAATTCATCCTCGTTAAATAAAAATTTTATGTGAATTTTCAAAAATACAGTTGCATGTTACATTTAATGCATTAAAAGAACATCGCCATAAAACAATTGATGAATGGGGAAACCCATGATGAACAGAGACGTTCGTTTGAGTGGCAAGGAACATATTCGTTGAGAAAAGAAACACAGAACATGTTCTTTCTCCATACCCACATTGATGGGTAGATAAGCCAACCAGCGAGGTATCTCTAAATTTATTCCTTTTTTTTCAATTTTTGATTTTTTTTGTCAATTGATTCTTATGTAATACGCGTATATAATTTATTTTTACTATATCAGAAATAAAATAAAGTTTTGCGCCTGAAAGTATCTTAGTATATAAACACACGCGTTCTCCTCTTCCCCATCACACATTGATTTTGTTTTCGCTGCTTATCTCAACGTCTAATCATCATGGGTTTGAAGGTAAGATCATATCCCTATCTATCCATATCGGTTACCATTTATGTTCGGATCTACTGTATAAGCGGGTTTACTGTTGCATATGTGATCAGACAAGTTTTGTAATCAATCTCACCGGTTGGATTTTTGTCCAAGGATTCTCAGATTTTATCGATTTAATTCTAACTTTTGCTGTGTAATCCTGTTTACAGTCGGCCGTCCCTAAAATATTGGAGACCCTAAGCAATGGAAGGGTTTTATAAAAAATTCTTTTTATAAATTTGGGAGTTTTTCTCTATGTAAAATTCTTTTAAGAAATTAAGAGTTCTACGTCAATGTTTCATTTAGCTGTGTTCAAGACCATTTCCGGGTGTTATAGGCAATTAAGATTGTTTGATGTATATAATATAATCTGCAGGAGGACTTCGAGGAGCACGCTGAGAAAGTCAAGAAGCTCACCACGAGCCCATCTAACGAAGACTTGCTCATCCTCTACGGTCTCTTCAAGCAAGCAACCGTCGGGCCAGTGACAACCAGTTAATATTACATTCCTTTTGTTTTCTCTCTCTAAGAAGCTTCATGTTATGAACATTTGGTTTGCTTATTGGTGTATGTTACTAACGTTTTATTTTTTCTTCTGATTGATTCGTAGGCCGTCCTGGAATGTTCAGCATGAAGGAAAGAGCCAAGTGGGATGCTTGGAAGGCCGTTGAAGGTAAATCCATTTCATATTTTAGCTGCTACTGATTTGCTTGTAACCAACTGTAGATTTTTACATTCTTGTAGGAAGTTCCAACAATTACCGAATATAACCTGTCGTTTTGTTTTTGGATGTCAGAGAAATCGACGGACGAAGCCATGAGTGACTACATCACTAAGGTGAAGCAACTCCTGGAAGCTGAGGCTTCCGCCGCTTCTACTTGATAATTCCTCTGCAGTAATTCTATCTAAGCTTCAAATAACTTAGCATAAGACTTGTTCTTCTAGCTTCTTGTGTTTCTATCGTTATGAATCCATTTATATTGTGGACCTTCTTCTTGATTTCTTTTAAAAATCCTATGGTTTGGCCTCTCCCTGTTAGTATTGGTCTAAAACTAAGTCTAAATTCCTGATGCAAAATTTAGACCATAGAATATCTGTGTATGGTCGGTTTGCTGTATTATCTTGTTGAATTGAAGATGAAGCTTATTTACATTACATACATCCGTTACAATCCATTACCATATTCACCATGATCATGGTCAATCGCATTCTATAGAAAAGATAAGAAAAATGCTGGAAATAAGGGAAATTGACCATTATCTTTCCCTAAATTATTCAAGTAATAAAAAATGCTGGATAAATCACCAAGAAAGCTTGTTCGTGGATGGAAAAGACCGTACAAGGTGATTGTGGTGCAGAGAGCAAGGGCCTACAAACTGGAATACATACATTAAAACTTGACCCAATAGTTGGAATGTCCTACACCTTAAAACCTATTACTTCTAAAACGATTTCATGATCACGTTCTCTAGGATTTTCACAGCCAATACTTGAATTCTTTAGTTTTTTTTTTATCTATCTGGCTCATGTCATTTTATATTTTATGTAAAATTATGAATTTTGTTATACTCAAGGGGAAAAAGAGTCTTGATTAAGCCGTGAAAGGGTTTAGATCCCAACAAACCTTATAGTCTTACATATAAATGAGTAATCCACGAAAAAGATAAAAAAAGTACACGACCATAGAAAGAGTGGGATAGCACAAGCATGAATATGCAGTTAAACGTACCAAAACCGTGGATAAAGTCTAAGAGTTGGAGGTCTTGGGTGGCATTTCCCCTTCTTAGAGTTCAAGGTTCTTCACCTTGTGCTAGTGTCTCCACTCGGGTTTGGCTGTTGTGGCGTTGAGTTCACGCATCTGTTTGTCATCGCTCAGGCAACTGTTTCAGCCAGAGCTGTGACTGGTGGTATTCTGTCTGACTGTTTTTTGCTTTGTAGCAATTTGGGTCTTCACGAACACTTGTCTTTCAGTTTGGTTGTGGTGCTTCCCCGTTCTTCTATAGTGGTTGTTGTGGTGCGTGGTGCAGTGTTAGTTTGAGTTTAATCCCTTCATCATTAACTTTTGTTTAAGTGTGTATTACGGTTTTTCGTTATCTTCGTTTCACTTGTTTCCAGGTAATCTTTCGGGTCTTGTTTCCCGGTAATTTTTGGCCTTTGTTGTTTTGTTTCGAAAAGAGTTTTTTTTTTCTTTGGCTTCAAAAAAAAAGGTGGTGTTTTTTCGAAAAAACTTATAACATAAAAACAAGGGAGTGAGAAATGGAAGAAGTGGCGATTAGTATTTTATATAAACCGGAAAGCGATTTATCTGGTTTTTAATTTCTGTTTTTCAAATTTTGAAAACCAAACGTTCCCGATTTTCATCACTTTCTTCCACCACCGCCGCTGCTCCAGCTGCGTCAGGACGTCTTACCTTTCTGATTGTAACGTTATAAGTCGACCATCTTCCTCTTATAATCGAAATTTATGGGCTTTCCCCAATTTTAATTTGATTCGATTAGCTTCTCGTAGCTATGGCTTTACTGATTCTGTTACTGGATTCGTTTCAGGTTTCCAGCTGATCCGTCCAAGCACATTTTATTTGCTTAAATGTCATTGTTAAGAGCACAATTAACGCCGTATGTTAAGGCGTGTCTTAGCCTAATTTTTTTTAAAAAAAATTAAAAACCCTT
Source organism: Moricandia moricandioides (assembly GCA_905132885.1). NCBI lineage: Eukaryota > Viridiplantae > Streptophyta > Magnoliopsida > Brassicales > Brassicaceae > Moricandia > Moricandia moricandioides. The sequence continues at coordinate 87,540 of CAJHQQ010001151.1, forward strand.
AATTAATGAAGAAGCGTGTCTTATTTTGGAGCAGGAAGAAGCGTCTCTTGGTGGACACGTGGCGGCTTAGGAGAGGACCGAGCCTCATCCTTCTTCGTCGTTTCACTTCTCTCTCTCTCTCTCTCTCTCTCTCTCTCTCTCTCTCTCTCTCTCTCTCTCTCTCTCTCTCTCTCTCTCTCTCTCTCTCTCGAAAACTCTCTCGATCTGTTTCTCTCCGGGCGATTCAAACGGCGACTGTGGCTCTCTTCTTCGCTCAGTCGACGAAACAGCTTCTCTCTCTCGCCGTGGCTCTCCTCGACGGCTACGGTCCTCCATCTCTCTCTGTCTCTCCGCGAATCGAAAGGTAAGCTTGTGTTCTTCTGTTCTTCAATCATGCATGTCTTTGATTAGACTTCAATCATGCATGTCTTCATCTTCTGATCGCATCTGTGGTTTGTTCTTTCTCTTCTCGAAACCTCTCTCTGGCAGTGAATCTCTTGTTTCTCTTTCTCTCTCTCGGTGCTTCTCGTCGGACACCTCTCTTGGTTGATCTCGTCGGCGACCTCTCTCACGGTGACTCTGTCTCGGTGGATCTCCTCGAATCAAAAGGTAAAGCGAATCTTGGTCTATTCAATTTTGCATGTCTTTTGATTCTGCTTATTCTTGTTCTGATTTTTGTATGTTTTTTGATTTGTATGTATGTTCGATTTTGTCTCTCGGTGGAGTTCCTCGACGGCGACAGACATCTATCTCGGTGGCTTGCCTCAATGAAAGGTTAAGCTTGTGATTCATGTTCTTCAAGTTTTGTCTGTAGATGTTGTCTGTTGCAAGTTTGTATAGTTTGTTGTAAGTTGCTGGATGAATCGTTATTAATTGTTTTGTTTCTGTCTTTGTTTCCTCAGATGGATGGATCGTTGAAGGTTTTGCTTTGTTCGTTGTGTCTGAAGCTGCAAGTTACCATGTTGAATGCAATACAAGTAAGCGTTCTGTCTTTGTTGTGTTTAGCCTTTTGTTAGGGTAGTGATGGTTAGTGTTAGGTAGTAATGGAATGGAACGTAGTTAATGTGATGGTTAGTGTTAGGTAGTAATTAATGGTTATGGTTAGGTAGAACTGAATGGTTTCGTGATGAATGTTGTAGATAGTTGTCTTGTCTATATGGTTGGTTGTGTTCAATGCAGTGTTCTTGAATCTATAAAAAATAAGTTCTTCTCTTCTCCTCTCAAACGTGTTCTTCTCCTCTCAAATGTGTTCTTCTCCTCTCACATTCTCACTCTTTCTCTTCTCTTCTCTCTTACTTGAGTGTCCTTCGGAGATGGATTCCAATCCATTTACGCAGACAACAAACTATGTTGATCTACTCAGTAGTCAACATAGTCAACATATTATTTCTTTTGGTAACTATGAAGGTGTAGTCGTAGTAGGCACGAATGATGTTTTTGACCGTCGGGAACGAAGGAAGTGGACTCCCACGGATGATGGTGTGCTGATCAGCGCGTGGCTCAACACGAGCAAAGATCCAATTGTTTCTAACGAGCAACGATCAGGCGCTTTCTGGAAGAGAGTTGCAGCGTATGTTGCAGCAAGTCCGAAGCTTGCTGGCTGCGAGCAGAGAGAGTGGAGCCACTGTAAGCAGCGTTGGCACAAGATCAACGACTTGGTCTGCAAGTTCTGTGGTGCGTACGAAGCTGCCACAAGGGAGAAAACAAGCGGGTGCAATGAGAATGATGTCCTGAAAAAAGCACATGAAATATTCTACAACAACTATAAGAAGAAATTCACTTTGGATCATGCTTGGAAGGAGTTGAGAAACGACCAGAAGTGGTGTGATGTTTCTTCTGCAAAAAACGAGCCCAACACTAAGAAGAGGAAGTGTGAAGATAGTGGAGATTCACCAAGCTCCCAAGTGTCTGAAACCAAGCGTCCCGCGGGTGTTAAGGCATCAAAGGCCCGAGGGAAGCAGACTATGGTTGACGAGAATGCGGTGAATGAATATCAGAGTATGTGGGATATTAAACAGAAAGATTTGGTAATAAAGGAAAGGTTACAGAAGATGAGTCTACTTGACTCTCTTATTACAAAGAAAGAGCCTCTAGCCGACTATGAGGAAAGAAGCTCATCAGTGACTTGATGTTTAATTAGTGTAAGTGTTAGTTTGTGTTTGGATTTTGTATATTGCTGTTTAATGTTTATTGTTTTCTTTACTTTCAGGTGAAGGAGTGGAGCAGTGGGAGTACAAGTATCACGGAGTTTCTGTTTCTTTAGGTCTTGGAGTGTCTTGTTTGTTTTTAAGTGTCTTTGTTGGAGTCTTGTGTGACGAGTCTTGTTTGTTTTAAGTGTCACGAGTCTTGTTTGTTTCTGTCACGAGTCTTGTTTGTTTTAAGTTTGACTAGTCTTGTTTGTTTTAAGTGTCACGAGTCTTGTATGTTGTCTATCTTTCATAACTCTATATATAAGTGTATGTTGTCTATCTTTCTTAACAGCCAAACAACAAAACCAACTCATTCTATCTTTCTATCTTTCTTAACAACCAAACAACAAAACCAACTCATTCTATCTTTCTATCTTTCTTAACAACCAAAGATTAATACTTTCATCAATATCACCAAAAGAAAGCATACCAACTTTATATTCTCAATGGCATCCTCTTCTCATAACACCTTTGATGGATCACTTGATGATACTTTTAATCAACACTTTGATCAATACTTTGATCAATATTTTGATCATGCGTTCGAGAATTTCTCCATTGATCATGGTCACCAAGAAGAAGAGAGAAAAAAAAGAAAAAAAGAATTTACATCGAAAGAAATCGTGAAGAAGGCAATTTACGATTATGGAATGATTATTTTAGCGAAACTCCAACATATCCTCCAAATCTGTTCCGACGAAGATTTCGAATGAACAAACATTTGTTCATGCATATTGTTCATCGACTCTCCAATGAAGTTCAATTTTTCCAACAAAAAAGAGATGCTCTCGGCAGGGCTAGTCTCTCTCCACTTCAAAAGTGTACAACAGCCATTCGTGTCTTGGCATATGGTAGTGCGGCTGATGCGGTCGACGAATACCTCAGACTCGGTGCAACAACTACTCGATCATGTTTGGAACATTTTGTGGACGGAATAATATATTTATTCAGCGAAGAGTACCTGAGAAGACCAACAGCTGCTGATCTTCAACGTCTACTTGATATTGGTGAACATCGTGGATTTCCCGGGATGATAGGAAGCATCGATTGTATGCATTGGGAGTGGAAGAATTGTCCCACAACTTGGAAAGGGCAATATACTCGGGGTTCAGGTAAACCAACAATCGTTTTAGAGGCGGTTGCTTCATATGATCTTTGGATATGGCATGCGTTTTTTGGACCTCCAGGTACCTTAAATGATATTAATGTTCTTGATCGCTCACCTGTTTTTGATGACATAATAAATGGTCAAGCCCCGCAAGTCACTTACTCAGTTAACGGAAGAGAGTATCATTTGGCTTACTATCTCACCGATGGTATTTATCCGAAATGGGCAACTTTTATCCAATCAATTTCATTACCACAAGGGCCGAAAGCAGTTTTATTTGCTCAATGTCAAGAAGCTGTCCGAAAAGATGTCGAGCGTGCTTTTGGAGTCCTGCAATCTCGCTTTGCCATTGTTAAAAATCCAGCACTTTTTTGGGATAAAGTCAAAATTGGGAAGATTATGAGAGCTTGTATCATACTTCATAATATGATAGTCGAAGACGAACGAGATGGATACACTCAATTTGACGTTTCAGATTTCCAAGAAGCAGAAGACAACGGAACTTCACATGTTGATCTCACGTATTCTACAGATATCCCTTCAAATATCTCCAACATGATGGGTGCTCGAACAAGAATTCGTGATAAACAAATGCATCAACTATTGAAAAATGATTTGGTTGAACACATATGGCGTAAATTTGGACGTGTTGAAGATAATAACTGAGCTGAAAAGCTTTTTGCAAATTATTCTCGTGTCTTAACTAATCTTTGTTTAATCAATGTTTAAGATGTAATCTTTTAACATATTTTGTTTAAGAAATAATTTTTTTTCAATTTTTATTTTATTTCTAAGAACCCTTAATTAAGAGACTACCATTGCAGCACATTAAATGGTGCCGTCTCTTAACTAGGTCTCTTAGCTCATAATTATAATAAAAAAATAGTTAAGACACCCTTAATGGGTATATGGGTTGATCTTGCTCTAAGTAAATTCTTTTAAAAGAGACCACCAGATGGGTTGCTTGAGTTTGTTGATAGAGTTTATGGTAATTATTAGATAAGTTTCTTTGTGAGTTTTCGTGTTCTAGTTTTGGCTAAAATCTTTGTACTTTCGACAATTTTGATTCATGTTTTTGCACGAAAGTGTTGGCGGATGACTAATACCAAATCTTCCTTCACGAAGTTATCAATGATTTACATGAAGACTTTCCCGGATAATTTTTCCTAGCTTTCAGTTTCCGAGAAGGTAAGATAAGAAGCGTCTTTTCTGAGACCCTCTGTGAATATGATGTAACTATCCTTGAGTATTTAAGGCAGTATGAAGGCTGCCGTTTGCTCCCTTTATCACTGATCCAGCATTTTCTCCGTGTGTGAGAATTGGCTTTCTCGTGGGAATCGTCAGGATGTTATTCTTCTCGACTGCGAAAGAGGAGGCTGGTCGCTTATGGCTTTTCTCCTAGCTAGCTTTCTTATTTTCAGGAATGTTCATAGTGGTGATCGCATGACTCTTGAGATTGTGCATCGTGAGGCTCCCAAGGGTCTTTTGCAGCTGCTCTCGTCGTTGAATCTTTCCCTTCTCAGATTTGTTATATTCAATATGTAGCCAGGAGGAACATCAATCCTGAGTGGCCACCTCCTGAAAGATCTCTTTCTTTGGATTGTCTGATTATTCGAGCGATTCCCAACTTTGACTCCCAACATAGATGCAAAACCGATCATACGTATTTTTGGAAGAAATTACAGTAGCACATCTGGTCTTTCCACGGAAATGCTTTATTCTATGTCTAATAAGAAAAACCCCCTTCGGCATTATCAACATGTGGCTTTCTGTGATTTCTTCAGACACTTCTCTCTATAGTGTCAATTTTTCTAACGTAACTCTGTTTAATCTGGCTGCAGGCCGAATGTGCGTGATAAAAATTGACATCCAATGCTGGGTGCAAGGAGATGTTGTACTGGAGTGTGTGCATATGGATTTAGAACCAAAACGAGAGGTTATGATGTTTCGTGTGATGTTCAATACTGCATTTATCAGGTCCAACATACTAATATTGAACTCGGACAACTTGGATATTCTTTGGGAGGCCAAGGATCATTATCCAAAAGGGTTTCGAGAAGAGGTGTGGACCATTTTGTTCACCTCTTTAAAAATTTTATATGAATAGAAGATATAGAGTGCTAGAGGAGAAACATTTTATTTATTTTTATTAAACTTGGATGGGTGGGGTAAAGATAGTCCATACTATAAATGCAGTTGTTCCTGACTCCATTCTTTACGCATTCAGGTTTTGTTTGGAGAAGTTGAGAATGCTTTGCCTCAAAAAGTTCTAATGCCAATAGTAAATGGTGATGAGACTGGTGGCTTGCCCGTTGAAGCTTTTTCTAAAGTTCAAGAACTTTTTAGTGGTGTGGATTTGACAGAAAATGGAGAAGAAAGTTCTAATGCCAATAGTAAATGGTGATGAGACTGGTAGCTTGCTCGTTGAAGCCTTTTCTAAATTTCAACAACTTTTTACTGGTGTGGATTTGGCAGAAAATGGAGAAGATGCTGCTTTGTGGTTGCTGAAACAAGTTGCTGCAATAAATGATGCAAAGGAGTTCACAAGATTTCGGAACGGGGAGAGGGGGAAGGGGGTTTATATGAACTCTCCTAACTCTAAAGAGGAGACCAACACATCTAGTGCTGCTGATAGTTCAGATGAAGGCTTTGATGCCATTCATAGACCTCGCATTTCTCTATCTTTTGATAATGATGACACTGAAGACATTCCTATATCTTTTGCTCCTGAATCTTCAGAGGAGCCTAATGAATTCTCTCATGGACAACATCGAGAAGTTTCATCAAAAGACAGTGTCCATACTTCGGCTCTTCCATCTTCTGCCACACTTTTACCTCCACCGCCACCACCACCTCTTCCCCCTCCTCTTTTTTGTAAGTAAAGTTACAAGCATAAGCTCGTTATTATCCCAAACCCCACCTCCGCCGCCACTGCGACCTCTGCCTAGTCTCAGCAGTAGAGATCCTCTGACAACATCACACCAGCCTGTTAACAAAACCTCACCACCAACTCCTCCTCCTCCACCTTTCTCTAGAAGCATTTCTCCACCTTCAGCTCCATCTCCTCAATCTTCATTTGGGAATACTGGAAATATACTTCAGGCGTAACCACCTCCACCACCACCCCCACCACCTCCGTTTGGGAACATAAGAATTAAGCTTCAGGTGCAACCTCCTCCTGCTTCAGTCCAAGCATCTTCGTCTAAATGTGTACCGCCACCACCCCCACCCCCATTGCCACCTACATCTCATTTTGTTCTTGCCTGTGTTGGCCCACCTTCAGCACCCCCACCACCTCTACCTCCACCTCGTAAGGATAATATATAAAATGCCCCATGCCACCTCCACTTCCTCCTTCATTGGGTGCTCCCCCTCCACCTCCTCCACCACCACATCCTCCTTCATCTGAAAAGTTGGGTGCTCCCCCTCCTCCACTACCACCACATCCTCTTTCATCCGCAAAGTTGGGTGTTCCCCCTCCTCCACCATCACAACATCCTCCTTCATCCGCAAAGTAGGGTGCTCCCCCTCCGCCTCCACCACCACCAGTATCCAATACCCCTGCTCCCCCTCCGCCACCTCTATCCAAGACCCTTGCTCCTCCTCCTCCGCCAGCAGTGGGAACAAAAGGTTCAAATGCACTACCGTCACCTCCTTCTACAGGAAGGGGCCCACCACCATAGGGAGAAAAAGGTTCAAATTCACCGCAGCCACCTCCTGTTGCAGGAAGGAAAAAGTGATATAGCCTATTTATTACTAGTTTTAGACCATGTTATATGTCTATTTGGGGTCTATTATGTGTGTTTAAGCTATGTTTTAAGGTCTTTACAGGTTCAGGTGCGTTTTGGAGATATATAGAGATACTTGAAGTTTTTGGAGCATTTAGAAGAGAATAATCCGTAGCTGATCATTGAGATAGTCGAAGTACAAGATAGTCGTCGATCGACGACACAACCTTGTCATCGACCGATGGTACAAGACCAAGATCGATCGATGTTGCACACTTGCCATCGGTCGATGACCAATTCACAGACAGCTGATCCCAATCCCAAGTTAGAGACAAGACACAAGATTACAAGATTACCCCTAGACGAGTTTTGACCTAGATTTTAGGGTTTTATATTTATAATTTATATATTACACCAGAGATGTGAGAGAGTGTGTGTGCGTGCGTTTGCAGATTGCGTGTGCAGAGGGTGCACAAGTATTCTATTATAGTTTTAGAGTTTTTAGGGGAGAGATTCATAATTCTTTAGGGAAATTTGTATTGGAACCCCAATATTTTATCTATGCATTATATTTAGATTATTATTCTTACTCTAATTATGTCTGAGTAGTTATCAACTAGATTTACGGTTGAATGATAGTAATTATGGATTAGCCCAAAAATAGGATTGCTAGGTTGAGATAATATTCATCAATAGAGTTTTGCTTAATGCTTGCATTCTAGAGTAGCTAACTAGGATCTCGAAAGTAATACATGGACGACTACGAGAGTAGGTTATGTGCCAGAATAGACTACATTGAACTAGGTTGTTAGGCGCATGCGAGAGCTGGTCTAATTAGCTTGGTGAACATATCAAATCTCGTTCACACTTCCTTCTGATTTCACTGCCGATCATCAGGCCTTAGTCGTCGATTGATGGTCTTTCATTTTTCTCGCATATGAGAGTTGGATTTAAAAGGGTCATTGTAAGACCCAAACCCGGCCGACTAGGCCGCAGTCGAAGCCTCACGTCGCTCGGTCCGTACACAAACCGAACCTCTAGATTTTTGCCCTTATTTATAATTTTGCCTAACAGCGAGGGCTATATTTAGACCTTAGCTTACGACTACCTTAGTCGATTCTTAGCTTAGATTCTTTCAACTTATGCACAGCGGAATATTTTCTAGATACCATTGGTTTATAACCAATCTAATACTTGTCCGGTGTAATCGCCTCAGCCTTGGTTAGCTATATCAACTACCAACTAGCTCAAAGGTCGATCCTAAACCCAAACCAAGTCATACTGATCTGAGGTTCCATTCCCCTCGATCATTGTATTAGCATCCTAACCAGATACTAATATAACCAGTAATTGATAATTCATACCTTTGCCACAACCACGGAGCTTAGTAGCTCATCGGACCTCCATTGACCCGAACTGCACTTACTTGTCTAATGAACCATTAGACTCATTGAGTGTCTTAGTTCTTATCTTATTCCTACATAAGAAAAATCCCTTTGGGTACTTAGTCATTCAACCAACCATCCCCACAGACTAAGGTAACCCTCGAGAAGTCTTCAATCGGTTAAGGATATGCATTTCTTATCGGCTCATACAACATCCAGCCTCGTTTCACCGTATAGGCAATAGTACCAAGTCCCTTCCTGGACTGAGAATGCCCATAATATCCTAAGTCAATCATCCAACCATCCTCACATGACTCAGAACTGATGAGTCTTCTTCCTGCCTAATCGGCATTGGTCTATATCCGAGACAACCGATCTAACGTGTTCATAACAAACGATGTATTCATTAATCAGGTTAGATCCGACACCTTGATCCATCCCTTATGGATCAGGTCGTCACTTCTCAACCATGATCAGATCATATAAACCTTTCCTTGAACAATCATACCTAATCGGTCACGATCCATTTGTACCTCCTCAGTCCCGAATCATTCGTACCCTTTCGGACCCGAACCGTTCGTACCCTTTCGGTCCCGACCCGTTCGTACCCTTTCAGTCCCGACCTGTTCGCACCCTTTCGGTCCCGACCCGTTTGCACCCTTTCGGTCCCGACCCGTTTGCATCCCTTGGATCACAATACGTTCGTACCTCTTGGATCACGACACGTTCATACCTTTTGGATCACGACACGTTCGTACCTTTTGGATCACGACACGTTTGTATGTCCTGACTTAACAAGTCATGGACTGAACCATATGGACCGGACAGAACCTGCATCCAATGGCACCGTTTGGAACATGCACCCTTTGGTCGATGGCAACTTTTGGTCCTCGTACCCTTTGATACTCGCAACCCTTGGCACCTCATGCCTTTTGGTTACTTGCATCCTTTGGTAACTCACAACCCTTGGTGACTCATGACTTTTGGCACTCGTGACCCTTGGCAACTCGTACCCTTTGGCAACTCGTACCCTTTGGCAACTCGTACCTTTTGGACATTCCAAACGTTCAGACCCACCGGCCATACCTTAGCCCAATGAACCCACGGAATTACCATTTCCAAAACAAAGGCAAACCGCGGTCATGGTTATGACCCATCGGACCACCCGTCCAATCGGCCATGAACCAACGATCGTGGTTGGTTCCACTCGAACATGACCTTGGCTCTTACCAAGACATTTCCGTGACCAAACCACACCAATCATCACGCAAATACAGAATAGGAGAAGAACCAGTGTTGAAAAGAAGAAGGAAGAGATCCGGATGCAGTTGGACCAAAACCCAACCCATTACCACGATCTTACCGATCAATGATCCATGGCGATGGTTCGCCAATAACATCCATTACCTGGAACGTCCATGAAGATAATAACCATGACTTTATCAAGTCTTATCATTCACTTCCAGTAATGATAAGATCCATTCATGGATCGTGCATCGCTTCCCATGGACTTCCACGAAACAGTCTCTCCACGAACTTCCCCCTTTAAGGCTATATAATCCTTTGGAAGTGAAGTACGGCCCTCTCTCTTCTTTCCTGGTTATTTGCGTGTTTGTAACTCAGTAGAAAGGTTTTGATGGTGGATAAGATCAGTAGAAAGGTTTGATTGTTGATAACAATGATCAAAACCAATCAGAAGGTCGTTCTCAACTTCCCTCATGATCTCTCTCAAAACAGTCTCCATATCGCCTACACAAGCATATCGATATTGGATTATTGAATCCGACTCTCTCTCCTTTTCTCGCTGTATTTTCTTCTGTCTGTGATGTCTCCTTTCGTGCCCAGGGTCCCCCTATTTATAGAGGACGAGGGGTAAGTCTTGCCCCACGAACAGGCACGACTTGTGGGTGAAAGGGCATGACTTGGTCGATAGGTTGCACCCCTTGACCACAAGCATCCCTTCACCCATAACTGAACCTTCTTGGGTCGATACCAAGCCCAAACAGAGACCCATACCCACCAGGCTTAGCCCATGGCCTTACCCAAGGGCCCACCAGGCCCCAACCACCATGGCCGGACCACCTCGGCCCACCATCGGCCCGGACCCGGACCAACTGCCCAATACCCGAACACTCCGTCCAGCTGAGTTAACCTGATCCCCAGCTGGTCCAGCTGAGTGAGCTGGTAGCTCATCTGAATGAGCTGACCTAAGTAGTGTTGAGCTGAGCTGAGCTTGTTGGAGCTATGTTTAGCTGGTCGAGCTGGCCGTACACTTGGTCCAGCTGCCAAAACACTTGTCTAGCTCTTTTGACTCGTTTCTTTCCCTCTCATTTGGTTAAGTCCTCATAAACTTAACCCATCCTGACCATGGGATGTTTGTAACTTGATCTAAATGATCCTTAGATCATTTCCTCGAGCCAGGGTCAGTCACATGATCCTTATTCAGGATTGGGGATGCTACAGGTAGTGAACCGTACACTCTCTCGACTGTTGAGGGCTACGGTCGGTAAGAATTTAAGGAATTGGTTATCTTGTCTACCATTCATTGAGTTTGCTTATAACCATGCGATGCACTCTGCTACTAACCTTTCTCATTTTGAAGTTGTCTATGGTTTTCAGCCTGAAATCCCCATGAAGCTTCTTGACCTACCTAGCCCTATGTATCGCAGCCAAGATGGTGCAGTTAAGGCCGAGTTTGTCTGGAACATGCACCAAAAGGTCAAGGTGATGCTTGAAGCCAAGGCAGCCAAGGTCAAGGCCCGGCTTGACAAGAACATGAAGGAGGTGTTGTTCAAACCAGGGATTTGGTCTGGTTACACATGAGGCCTGAGAGGTTCCCAGAAGAGAGGAAGTCCAAACTGTCCCCACGTGGTACTGGTCCATTCCGGGTCCTTGAGAAGATCAATGACAATGCTTACAAGCTTGAGTTCCAGGTGAGTTTAAGATTTCCCCTGTGTTCAATGTGTCTGATTTGTCCCTTTTCCTTACATATGATGGCGTTCTGAGGCCAGAACCTTTCCAAGGGGAGGGAATGATGCGGCCATCCAAGTAGAGGTTCCCATCATAAGACATGGCCCGACCACTCGAAACGGAGCCAAGACCATCAGAGCTGGTTTCTCCAAGGCTGTCCAAGAGATTCTAGACCAAGATGGGCAAGACCAACTACTGATTGAAGAGATGGTCCAATTGAAGATACAAGATGGTTCAATAGAGGTTCAAGACCCAGCCGGTCCAATCCAATTTAAATCACTCATCCAGAACCGAACCGGTCTAATCATCTCCATTTGCAATCTCGGTCAAGACCCAACCTCAAGTCAATCCGGTTCTGAGTAATCCACTTAGACCCTAAAGGTAAGCAGGTAAGATTTCAATTTGATTTCTAACCGGTTTATTGTTTTTGGTTTGTGGTTTTTAATTTGTGTTGCACTCTCGATTTTAAGAACTTATGGGCAAATTGTTAAGTCCTTTTTATTATCTTTGAGTACAATAATTTAAGGCAATTGTTAGCCTTGTTTAGAGTCTAAGGAATCGGCCCCTTTGCTGTTTAGGCCTTTATGCATTGAACTTCATGTTGTTTTGCTTCACGTCCCCTAGAAGGGCAAACCACATCGGGTCCTATGTAAACCCCTTATAAGTGGTCTTGTATTTTTTTTCCTTATGAAATATATGAGTCAGTTTGCCCTAGAAAAGAAACCCTAATCTCTCTCTAGTTCCTGCGTGTGAAGCCATCCTAGAAGGACGCCGAATCTTATCAAGTTCTCATCATCAAACTTGTGGTGATTCTTCATTCCATTTCATCCATTGATTCTGTTTGGGAGAGATACACATCCAACAAACTGAATCCCATCATCCCTTCATCATTCACCCACTGTTCTTGTTGAGAGAGACACACGTCCAGCAACAAGGATCCATCGATCCATCTTTCTATCCCTCTTGTTTGATTAGTTTTCATATCGCATATCATCTAGAATATCACTTGCATCTTAAACCAAAAACCCATAAAAATCGTTTGGCTTTGTTCGTTATCATTCATCATCAAGTTTACCTTCTGTTCATCTTTTAAAAGCATAAAAAATCATCAAAAGGTTGTTTGTTTCTCAGGTACCATTCTCATCCATCGGCTCATCCCACCCGCATCGCCTCAACCTAATTCCATCCGGAAGTCCTAAGGCTGATCACCTTTAAACCTCTGATCAATCTTTTGTAGTCTGAGTCTCAGGCTGTAACAATGCTTGAATGGTGTCGGTTGACAATATTTTTTGGTTGGTGTAGTTTGATACTTGTCGATCGACATTTGCTTTGCAGTTTTACATTTTGTGCGTTCCAAGTGCGCTAGCTATTGGTTTGAAAGATCCAAAAGCTCAGTTTCCTTGCTGTTTCTGCTATTGCAAGACATGCACCTGAGACACAAGAAAAGAAAGAAAGTAAACTAAAAAAAAATATTCTAAAATCCAACACATAGTCTAATGGTGATCACAATCTGCGGCAACGGTGGTAAATTTGATATAATAAAATTTACCTTTTGAGCTACTCTGTAATTTTAGAGTGCGATATAGCACTCGAGGATCGAATTCATAAAGACTCTATATTTCACACAATAGACTTATGGATATTAGATTAAGCTAAGCAGCAAACAGAAAACTCTAAAGCAGTAAATAAAAAAAGTTGTAAGCTATGGAGGAAAAACGCTAGATCTTGGGAAATCAATCAGGTAATTCAGAATGCAGTCAATTTATGCTAAAATTTTTATTATGAACGATTCTAGAACTCAAACTACAATAGTGAAGAATCTCAGTACACTGCCTTTCTATTTCATCTTTCAGAAAGTGCGGGTAACGATATGGTCTTACCGCAACAGGATTTGATCCTTGTAGCAAACAAATCTGGTGATTGCAATCGCGCTTTGGTGGAAGACTGGTCGGTTTCTCATACACTTTATCAAACTTATTGATTAATTTCTTTAGCAAGTTAGATATGAGAACTGGATTGAGAGTACAAATTATATGCTTAAGTGTATGGGAAAGGAGTGACCGAGCATCTCCTGGAGTTGTAAACACTTCCTCTTCATCATAGAGCCAGTGGTCTAATGTCTCTGAGTGGCCTCCTAACGTGTGAAGAGACACATGTGTCTTGTTCTGTGCTTCTGCTTCCCCGTGCCATATAACTGGTGTAGAGCTGTACTGGAATTTGATGGTCTTATTTGGCCAATCCTATATCACTCTTCCTAATGTATTCAACCATATGATCCCGAGAATCACATCGAAACCTGTCAATGGATTTGCAAGGCAGCAAGTCTTAAATCGATGGCCTTGCATGGTCATTTTTATGCCTTGACAAAACCCATTAATCGGATATTTCCTCCGTCTGCAAGAGCTACAAACCGACCAGGTTTCCGGTGTATTTAGATCCCTAGTTTCTCCACCAAGATACTCTTGATAAAATTTTGGGTACTCCTTGTATCAACTAATATCCACCATGTTCCAGTGGAAATATCAGCTTGTACTTGGAAATTTCTTTCGGATTGTTCTCCATTCATGGCATTTAATTAGATTTCTAGCTCCTCTTCCTCAATCCACTTATCTTTTTTCTTGTCGCCATCTGCAACCGGCATGATATAGAAGAGAACCGGACTACAAACATGACCAGGTTCATATAAATCATCACAACTAAAACAAAGGCCATTTGCTCTTCGGTTCGCCATCTCTGATGGTGTCAACTTTTTTCCACAATTTCTTTTGTGGTGCTGGTTTTTGCAGTCCTGGCTTTGTGGCCTTTGCCTCCAATCCACGAGGTTCATGTCCGGTTGAGAGTCCTATTTTTAGTGATAGGATCTAAATGACCACAAAACATTCTGGTTCGCCTATCGCATTCAATCTTGTACTCATTATCCCGAGCGTATTCCATGGCTTTGAAAATTGTCTCAGGCCTAAGATATTACACTTCTGTTTGTAAGCTATCTGTCAAACCCGCACAAAATTGCCACAATTTTTGATCTCCGGTTAATCTGGTTTGTCACCCCAAACTCTCTTCAAACTTATTACAATACTCCTCAACAGTCCTTGTGTTTCTTGGGTTCGACAATTCGCCCACTGGATTGACTGAATCAGCCTTGCCAAAATGGCTTTGCGAATTCTTTTAAACTCAATCTAAATCAATCTGTGAGTGACTAAACTTCGAAGATTATTGTTCCAGTGATATCTTGTCCTGTTAACACGATGATTGCTTGTCTAACTCTAGCATCATCATGGAATATTTTCTGATCATTAAAATAGTCATCACACTTATGCAGCCACTCCACTGCATTAGTCATCCATCATACGGCGGAAACTCCATCTTTACAACTGGTACAACACTCCGACCATGGAGATGATTTTCACTATGTTCTGCATAATTCTCTTCCTTCCATGTGTGTTCTTCTTGACATCAGAAATATCTATAAGGATAGCTAAGTGTATCTTCACCATATACAATCCCAATTGTTTCCACACGCCAATCACCTCCACCATCAGTTCGCTGAAGCCCTCGTTCCCTACCCACAGCTCATGACGGCCACGGTCAATTGGAGAAACCGGTTTGTTGCCCTCGTCCATGTGCAGGGATGTTGTTACCCGAGTTAGTTGGTGGATGAGATGTACCAGCTTCAGTTGCTTGTAACGGTAGTCCTTTACTTCTCTTGCTTCCACTTAAAATTTCAACTTCAAAGAGCTCCTCTGTCAAAAATTTGACTGTCGATCCGTGTTCTTGAAGAACCTCTTTCTTCTTGTCATCCCGTGCTTTAGGTGATGAAGGTCGTGTTTCAAGAATCACTGTGACTGTCCACTGTTTCCTTCAACGATCTCAACTCTCTCCTCATTGTATCGATATTTTCCATCATGATAGTAAGTTGTTTCAATATGCTGTTGTAGTCTCTCAGCGGATCGTTCGTCTCTAATACCAAATTGATATGACTCTGTCGCCTTGTTTGAGATCGGGTAAACGGAACAGTAGTTGTAAGTAAGAAACAAAAAATTCTTTGCAAACCTTCCTTTAACCGTAGTCTCTCTTGAGAATAAGGTTAATGCTGGAAGTTAGTTCTTTATTAATAATTAGATCTCCTTATATAAGACTACACAAAATAGCTCTAGATAAGAAAAGAAAATCACTTAGATGCTAAAAGGAAAAACACCAAAAATCTATTCTTAATGCTTTAAGGAAAATTACTTATTCTGAATCTTTCGACTATGGTACGTAATACCATAACATGTACAGTAACCTGATCGTTAAATGGTTAAGGAATGAGATAATTAGGGTTTTGCACCCATTTCACTGGCCAACTATTTATACAGTTAAATAAACAAAACTTTTGATCAAAAAATAAAAATATAAACAAAACTCATTCAGTTCAAAACATGTGTGGTGTTGGTATGCTCCCAAGCACTAAAGTGGAGAAAAGTTGTCAACCATTGACTCTGAGTGCTAGCATCCTTTTACCCCCTAAGTAGAACTGTGACTTTTAACCAGAACCGTTTATCCGTACCGGATCCAACCCAAAATGGACCGGTTCAGTTCTATGCTTAAAAAACATACATTTCTCTCTCTCTCTCTCTCTCTCTCTCTCTCTCTCTCTCTCTCTCTCTCTCTCTCTCTCCTCTCTCTCTCTCTCTCTCTCTCTCTCTCTCTCTCTCTCTCTCTCTCTCTCTCTCTCTCAAGGCAGCCTAATACTTGTAAAACTCACTCAAACTCTTCCTAATCTTCTTCTCTTTAACTATATCTTACTGATTCTAATTCCTCTTCATCTTAAGTACACAATCTCAAAGTGTTGTGTTACTTCAAAAGGATAGATTCAAACTAGATATTTTCAGCTTTCTATAACGAGTTTACTCTAGAGGATCTTGGTTATATTGTAAGCTGTGTCTGTGTGAGGATTCAACCACAAGTTAGTTTTCTCTGATCTTAAATGGTGATTTTCGTGTGGTTGAAGGGGATTCAATCACAAGTTGACGGAATACTCTCTTGACATGAGACAAACACTCATGTATTTCAACACCATCAACTGTGAAGTCAAGTTCAAAGGAGACTATCTTGCGTAATAAGGAGAGGAAGTTGTTATAACGCCAAGGAATTTAGGAAGATCTTACAACTGAAACTTTCTAATCATACAAATGGATTTTCTGACTGGTTCGGTTTTCTTTTATCTTGTCGGAACCACCTTTACATTGACTATGGAATTTTGATTTGCTACTGGAAACTTTGATTCCACCGCATTTTCCTCTGCTATATAGATTTTTTTTTTGGGCTAACCGTGTGACTAGTTTCAGTCTACTTAGCTCAATTGGCTTGGGATTCCTTCAGTTGCAAATTTTTAGAGACCATCCTACCTTTTTAACAGCTCGTCGAGTCTTTACTCAATATGGTTAAAATATATTCTCGCTCTAAGAAGGAGAAGTGGGTTGAAATCCCCACTAAAACGCTCACCTACAAAGATCCCAAAGAGTGATAATGAAGCTTTATTTGCAGACAACTTACTCACTATTATCGGGCGAGTTCAAACCTGGCTTGGCAGGGAATAAAGCCTTTCAACTTAAAAGTTTTAGAGGTCTGAAAGATTACTTACACGTACTTATCTCGTGTCCTTTTGCGAGGAACGTGTCGGAGCTTGCGCCCTACTGTGGAAACTTGATGCAGTTTTCTCTTCTCTTGCTCAACTCCTCTCTCAAGGCAGCAGGTGATATATTTACCCTCTGTAGGTCTTTTTGTGCTTATATGGCCTTGACTTTTTCGGAATTTCTGGAAAACTTGTAATAATTTGTGCTTTGATGATAGTTCATTCACAGCATTGGGGGTGATTCACAGAGCAATTGCAGAAGCAAAGGAATGGCAGACTGCCAATACGATACATCAAGATATTTCCCTCATATCACACCACCTTAAACCTTGAAAATAATCATTTGATCTCCAGGTATGCACTCAAGAGCTACATGTTTTGTGGATGCAGCTTGGATTCCCGTCACAGATATATGCGGCATCGGAGGCGTCTTCAAGGGTGCCATCTCCCCACCACTCCCAGACATTAGCTATTCTCGTTGTTATATATCCTCAGAACTGATGACAAAAGCTCTTGCTGTTCGTTATGCAGCCATGACGGCTGCTTTGTCAAACATTATATCCTTCATGGTGTTTTCTAATTCTAGGTCCTCATCTCCATGTTGAAGACCAAAGATCCAAGACGGCTCTCTTTGGAATATTGTTCGACATCTATCATTTTAGTAACGTTTTTGAATCTATCTTCTCTGTCTTTGTTCCTCATTTAGAAAACTAAGAGACTGATACACAGGGCCAGCCCTGGGATAAATCTGGTAAAGCCCAAGCTTTAGGCGCCAAATAATGTTATATATTTATAGGGCATCATTTTCGCTAATATCGAATTTGGTGTAGTGTTTGTAGCTAACATTTAAGGTGCGATGGGGCTTGGTTCGAGGCTTGAAAGAATTTTTTTAGACAAAATAATTTTTATAGCTGGGTTCAAAGGATTAATTGGTCTTTAGGTGCCCCAAGCAACATATACTAGCTTCAACGCGATAAGCTAAAGAAAGCAAGGGCTCTTCCGTTTTAATCGAACACTTACTGAAAATGCTGAGGTTACTGACTTGATCACCACAACATGGAACCGTTCTCCACTAGCTTCATTCATTGCAAATATGAACTAAATGGAGCTTTATCGTCACCCATCCGAGAGCTCCCTCGTATTGATGCCTTATCAAAATTTCTTGGCATAGCTTTCAACGAGGAAGAACAATTTTGGCAGCAATGCATAAGAATCCAAAGGTTGGAAACGGAAATAGGAACACTGGCTTCTTTCATGCTGTGACGAGGACAAGAAGAATGAAAAATACTTTCTCAGTGATTGAAGATACCCAGAGAATTTTTTTTTTTTTGAGGAAGCAGAAATAGCCTCGGTGAACAAACTATTTCCAAAATATTTTCTCAACAAAAAGCATCGGAGAACTATCCCTTTGACACAATATTCTCCTGTGAAAGTTGACTGCGGATATAATGCAGAGTTGGTAAGGATGTTGAGTGCTCAGAGAGTGAAGGAAGCCACCTTATCCATCCATAGGAAAAGGCGCCGGGCCTGGATGGGTTCTCCTCAAAGTTCAACCAAGCTTATTGGCATATCATTGGCGCATATGTGTCTCGAGAGATCCATTGATTCTCTGAGACAAGCTATGTGGACCTGAAGTAGAACAGGACTCACATTCATTTGAGACCCATAGGGACATCCTTGTGAAACGTGGTGGACTACCGACCGACAGCGTTATGTAACACGCTCTACAAAATCATTGCCAAAATACTCACTAGACGGCACAAGACTTTCATCCCATAACTGATTTCAAATTCACAGTTGGCATTTGTCTCAGGACAAGCTATTGCATATAATGTCCTCATAAATCATTATTGCTCGGTCGCTGTCAAGACTGATGTGAACAAGGTCTATGACCAGGTTGAATGGAACTTCCTAAATTGTGTCCTCTACACATTGGGATTTTATCCGATCTGGATCTTTTGGGTTATGGAGTGTGTGGATTCGGTATCTTATTCCTTCCTAATAAATGGTGCCTCTCAGGGCTTGGTCACTCCTTCTCGTGGTATACGACATGGAGACCATTTATCGCTGTATCGTTTCATCTTGTACATGAAGGTCCTTTCGGATTTATGCAACAATGCACAAGGATCCTTAGCTGGTATCCGTTTGCCCGAGGACGCCCTCAAGTGAACCACCTTTTATTCTCGGATGATACTATGTTCTTATGAAAATGTATTGTCATTTTTATTAAAAAAACTGACAGTCATCCTCAAAACCTATGAGGAGGGCTCGAGGTAATGCATCAACCATTTGAAGTCGGCCATTAAATTTTTTGATAAAAACTCTGTTGAAGTTAAAAGACATTTCAAGGAGTCTTTGGACATAGCGACGTAAGGGGATATTGGCAAGTGGTATAACCAAAACTTTTCTCTAAAAGAAGCGGGATATCTTTGCATCCATCATAGATCGGATTAGGAAGAAATTAATAGTTGGGCCACTCGCTTTCTCTCAGGGGAATGGAAACATATTCTAATTAAGGCGGTACTTGCGGCTATGCCAAGTTATGTTATGTATTGCTTCAAACTCCCGGCATCCTTTTGCAAGTATATTCAATCTCTCCTCACTCGTTTTTGGTGGGACGCTAATCCGCAAAAGAAGAAAATGTTTTGGGTCGCGTGGTCAACCCTTACCAAACCAAGCACGAAGGTGGGCTGGGATTCATAGATGTTGAAAATTTCAACAATGCCCTTTTGGCGAACATAGCTTGGCGTCTAATCAAAGATTCTAATTCCATAGTGGTGTAAGTCCTCCTTGAGAAATATGCCAAGAACTCAACCTTTTTGGATTGTGATCCACCAGCCTCCACGCCACATGAGTGGATGAGTATAATAGCTGGAAGAGACCTCGTAAAGAAGGGTCTAGGATGGATAGTTGGAAACATCGAGATTATTAATGTTTTGAGGGACCCCTGTGATGCGGCCATCCAAATAGAGGTTCCTATCATCCGACACGGCCCAACCACCCGGAACGGAGCCAAGGTCATTAGAGCTGGATTCTCCAAGGCTGTCCAAGAGATCCTCAACCAAGAAGAGCAAGACCAAGTACTTATTGAAGAGATGGTTCAACTGAAGATTCAAGATGGCCCAATAGAGGTTCAAGACCAAGCCGGTACACCCCAATTCCAATCACTCGTCCAGAACCGGGGCAGTCTGATCATATCCGTTTGTAACCTTGGCCAAGACCCAAGCTCAACCCCACCAACATCTGAGTAATCCACTTAGTCCACAAAGGTAAGCAGGTAAGATTTCATTTTGATTTCTAACCGGTTTATTGTTTTTGGTTTGTGGTCTTTTAATTTGTGTTGCAATTTCTATTTTAAAGACTTATGGGCAAATTGTTAAGTCCTTTTATTTATTTTCGAGTCCAATAAGTTAGAGCAATTTGTTTATGCCTTGTTTAGAGTCTAGGAGTCGGCTCACTTGTTGTTTAGGCCTTTATGCATTGAACTTCATGTTGTTTTGCTTCAAGTCCCCTAGAAGGGCAAACCACATCGGGTACTATATAAACCCCATATAAGTGGTCTTGTATTTTCACCTTATTATTAATATATGAGTCAGTTTGCCCTAGCAAAGAAACCCTAGCCTCTCTCTCTCTAAGTCTGCGTGTGAAGCCAGCCAAGGAGGAGATCGAATCTTATCAAGCTTTCACCATCAAGCTTGTGGCGATTCTTCATTCCATTCCATCCATCGATTCAGCTTGGGAGAGATACACATCCAACAAGCCGAATCTCATCCTCATTCCATCATTCATCCCTTGTTCTTGTTGAGAGAGACACACGTCCAGCAACAAGGATCCATCAATCCATATTTCTATCCTTCTCTTTTGATTCATACATCAATCGCATACCATCTAGTTTAAACTTGCATTCTTAAACAAAAACCCATAAACCAGTCCGCAGCCCTCGTACCAAGCCGTGTACCCTGAACCTCGGGCCGTAACACCCTGGCTCTCTCCTGCACCGCCCTGGAATCTCCTGTCGGACCACCAGCTGAGAGCACATTGCCACTTCATGTTAGTGATCTCATATGCCCCATTACCAATTCATGGAACACCGAGTGGATCAAGGCTCTTTTACCTCAATATGAGTTGACCATTATAAAGCTAATCACAAGTGCTGCTCATGTGACAGATTTTTTAGGTTGGTGTCCTGATTCTTCAAGATCGTATATGAAAAAGTCTCGCTATGGCATTGCTGGTACTAGCGACCGCAGACCCTCGAAGCTGCCTCCCACATTTGACTAGTTAAAGCCCTTCTGGAATACAGTGACCATATAAACGTTTTGGAGGTCTGAAAGATGACTTACACGTCTTTATCTCGTGTACTTTTTCTAGGAATGTGTCAGAGCTTGCCCCATATTGTGGAAACTTGATCAAAATTTCTCTTCTCTTCGCTACTCCTCTCTCAAGGAAGCAAGATGATATCTTTACCCCATGTAGGTCTTTGTGTTCTTAGATGGCCTTGAATTTTATGGAATTTCTGGAAAACTCGTAAAGATTTGTGCTTTGATGATAGTTCATTCACATTTTGGAGGTGATTCACAAAGCAATTGCAGATGCAAAGGAATGGCAAGCTGCCCAATACGATACATCAGAATCTTTCCCTCGTATCACACCACCTCAAACCTTGAACATAATCGGTTAATCCCTAGGTATGCACTCGGAAGCTACATGTTTTGTGGATACATCTTGGATTCGCGTCACAGATATATGCGGCATCAGAGGCGTCTTTAAGGGTGCCATCTCTCAACCAGTCCCAGACATAGCTATTCCCGTTGTTATATATCCTCAAAACTGATGGAAAAAGCTCTCGCTGTTTATTATGCAGTCATGACGGCTGATTTGTCCAACATTTGATCCTTAACGGTGCTGTCTGATTATAAGTCTTCATCTCCATGTTGACCAAAGATTCAAGACGGCGCTCTTTGGAATATTGTTCGACATCTATCATTTTAGTAACATTTTTGAATCTATTTCCTTTGTCTTTGTTCCTCATTTAGAAAATTAAGAGACTGGTATAGTGGATAAATCAGCTCTCTCCCTACCAGATATACCCCCTGCCCCCCCCCCCCCCCCCCCCCCCAACCCCAAATCGATAGGGTGTTACACTTTTATTTAAGCTAAAGATATAAGTATCTTTCGACCGAAAAAAAAGAACTTATACGTTTACACCAACCTCTTCTTGTGTCACTTTGTATCACACCGTCCTCACAAAAATATATCTTCCCACAATTCGATATAAAGACTTGAACATTTAGACAAAACTTTGATGTTGAAATCACAAATTAAGATGAGAAAATCGATGTAAATTACCAAGAATTTCAGCAACACCAGGCTCTTGGTAACGAGCATTACAAACAGCATCGTAATCTATTCAACGTGGAACTTAATGGAGTCCAGACTATCGAAAACAGAGTCATGGGTCCGTTACAAAGGCCGTATCTTTTTGGCTTTTCCTCTAAGAGTGTAACGTCAACAATTGAAAGAGAAAGCCACTTTATTTGAAGCAAACTCCAAGAGAGTATTATTATATGTACATTTATTAGTGAACAAAATTAAATATTCATTTTGATTTGAAAGCAAAAGAGCTTATTTGATTCATAGAAAGTCTTTAGATTCCCTTTGGCGCTACACCAACGGATTTCAATGTCTCTACATTTCGAGGCCTTTCGAGTTCACATGCCAAAGAAAAACAAAATATAATTCATTTTTGGTTTGTATTGTCCATTAGTAGAGATAAATATAACTAGGTCTGAACATACGTGGTGAATGGGTTAAGGTCTGGTGGGATCAGATAAGATGGTGGTAGACTTATCTTGAATCTGACCTACTTTCCATAGCCAAGACTTGTTGATATATTTGTCTGCGGAGGAAACACAATTGTCCGGATCATCAACTTCCGCAACAGCCACCCTTCTGTTCTTCCTTGTACTAACCCCCGGAGCATGCATTAGCTGCTGCTTGAGGCTATGTCCGGCCATTGCCACCGCTAAAGCAACAAAACCTCCTATTATAGCCACTGGTGCAAACTCCCCTGTTACTGAAAACCTATTTTGACAATAATCCATTGCTTAAAATTTACATTTCTTTGTGTCATGGTGTGCGTTATACGAAATAATTTTAATGTAACTATAGTTTTAATACAAGATTGATTACAAAATCATCATGGTCAAAAACTAGATCAAACAGCAACAACTATAAGATTCTATTTTTTTATAAATATTTGAAGCAATCATGTGTACAAATATTGATAACAAAGTAGAATGAAAATTGAAAATGGCATCATATTTCAGTAAATATTACTTGTTATATGTTTGTTTGGTGCCATCAACGACTGTGGTGGCGAAGCGACGAGAGCCACCAATTTGTTTGCCGGTCGAGCGAAATTGGCTCTATAAACCAAAAACATAATAAACAATCTCACAACAATACACAAACTCGAATAAACAAGAATCAAACTAAACTTACGGCGATTCTGAAAGCCATCTCGGTTAACTTTGTGACTGGAGTTAAAAAGCATGAGACCAATGAGTGATTATATATACGGAGGGGGATGAGACTATTTAGGATCTTCGTTACTTAAAATGGAGAAATTTTCAAACTGGCATCTTATATTTAGTCATACTGAAACTAAATCACATACATTAGATCTTTTTTTTTTATAAAACAAATACAAAATGTGAAAATTATTTAACCACAAAAACAAGATATTTTTTCATCCTCTCGATTATTTGTTGTTGTTGTTTAGTCTCAATGATCGAATAATAAGTTACGAAAATATTTGATATTTCATTCAATAGAAATAGAAAACTAAGTTATACAATAAAGATCCAAGTTTTTTTTTTTTTTTTGCAAAAAGTTTTTCTATTGAATGCAAGAGTTTACAGAACATACAGCAGTACTTGCTAGCTTATTCTTAGCTTCTAGGGTAATAACCGAAACAGAGGAGACAAGCAAAAAGTAAAAGGAGCCCAAAAGCCGCTTAGAATGAGCTGAACCCTACCGCCCATCAACTGAGACAAGAAAGTGAGCCCAAACCACATGTACTAAGCCAATCCTTGAAGGGACTGAAGAAGCTACCAACGCAGAGAGACCAAGCAACCGAAGACCAAAGACGCGATCAACCTATAAATGGCTCAAACCCCTTTGGTTTAAATATGAGTAGCAAACTCACATTAGGCAACAAAGTTTTCTTGAGGAGAGTACCTGGACAGTCAACATAACTGTTCGAGAGGAGAATGCACATGGATAGAGTGATGCAATATAGGTGAAAACCTGAGGAGGATCAATATGTTGGTGGCAAGAGAAGAAGCATAGGCCGCAATCACTAATCTGAACCTATCAGAGCGGCAAGGGAAAGAAGCACATACACTGACTAGGTCACTTACTAGGACCCAAGGCAAGCACAACCGAGAATCATCCAAAGCAAGAACCGAGGGGCAACGATGCCGGATAGAGACAAGGGAAGCCTTGACAAAAACAGAACACAATGACAAGGATAAGGCGCAAGGAAAGAAGCACATACCTTCCCGACGGCAAGGAAATATTATTGAGTAACAATATTGTTGTGTAACAATAAGGTTATAAACAACAACATAATGTACACAATAAGGTTATAAACAACAACATAATCAAGCTTAACTATATAATGTTTCATTCTAATGGTTATAAACAACAACATAATCAAGCTTAACTATATTGTTGTGTAACAATAAGGAAATATTATTCTGTGGATAGGTTATTCAACCAAGTAACTTTCGAATAAATATATGAAAACTTTCTTAAGATAGCATAATTTTAGGTGCTGATATAAATCTACGATAAACATCTTAAATTTCTAGTCTAGCATGACAAAATAGCTTAGCTTTACAGAGAAAGAAACAACAACAAAAAGTGCAGTGGTTTATCTTAAAAAAGGGAATTATAAATTACGATATTTTATGCTTTCTTTAATGAAGTCACCACCAAAATCCAACAAATTATACACTTTTACAAAGTATCAGTGACACTCTCTCTCCACCGGAAAAGTGCTCTATCTCCGGCCCGGGTTCGCCGCTGCCGGAGCCCCTCTTCAACCCTTCTCTGCTTTTCTTTTTGCCTTTCTCTTCATTCGTTTTCTTCCTAGTTGATATGCAGGTTGTGTAGAAGCCGGAAAACCAA